>JAJIBD010007101.1:0-80688 GCA_021461705.1 Cryptotis parvus | reverse complement strand
CTCTCTCTCTCTCTCTCTTTCCTCACTTCCCTTTCATACACATTGTAGATTGTAATATATTCTAGAACATGATTGGTTCCACTTGTTTGATGTACCAGGTCCGGGACCACAAAAATGGCAGCTATTATGGTGAGCAAGTCTCATTCAGTTGCTTCTGAGGCCCTACAGAGATGATGGGCCCACTCCCAAAACCCATCTGCCTCTGGGAGCCTCATGGTCAGTTGAGCTAGGGAGAGCCGAATGGCAGCTCTTCCCCACGCATCTGAGTCTCTGCATCATGGCTGAGAGCCCTGAGGAAGTTTGTGGGCAGGGCCACCAGGCCTCTGGGACAGGTCAGAGAGGGGATTGGGGACCCCAGCTCTATCTCCAGGAACACCCGGTGACTTCCGCCTCCTAGAGCTGCCTACCTGGGCTCGAACTCGGCTGCTCTGAGCTGGTCTTGAGATCAGCATCTCTCTTGCATAGGTTCTGATGAGCTATGGGGTTCGACCATGATAATGGCGGCTATTATGGTGAGCAAGTCTCATCAGGCTGCTTCTGAGGCCCTACAGAGGTGATGGGCCAACACCCAAAACCCATCTTGCCTCCTGGGAGCCTCATGGTCAGCTGAGCTAGGAGAACCGGATGGCAGCTCTCCCCATGTGTCTGAGTCTCTCATCTTTCTATCTCTATTTCTGTCTCTATATTTCTCTCTCTTCTCCTACAACTTGTGATTTGCCTTACGGTTTATGATGCAATTATCTATGTGTATATTCAGTAGTGAATTTTAGTATGACATTATAGTTCCTCATTCTCCATCAACCTCCCCAGATTGTTACAACTATAATGATCATTATAGTGTACAGATGTGAAAGATCCTGAGAAGGACCTAGTCCTAGCCTACTTAGTTATCTAAGCCTCTTGCATAGCTGTGCACTGTTACAGCTGAGTGTCTGGTCTGCCCCTTGTCTGGTTAATCTGGTTGTGGAGGCTGAGAGCCCATAGCCATGCCTACCAGAGAGGGAAGAGCCCAAATCTCTGCTCCAATTCTGACCAGCATGGCCTCCCTGGACATGACTGCTTTACCTTAGGAGCTACATTGTTCTCGGCAGGGACTAGCCAATTCCTTAGAGACTCCATGGGCTGTTCCACGTGGGCCGGGCAGTGCAGCTGTGGCCGTGCATCTGGTCTCTGTCTTGTCCAGTTCATCACTATTGTTACTGTTTTTGGCATAGCGAATACACCACGGGTAGCTTGCCAGGCTCAGTCATGGCTCTGGTTTCATCCCAGGGGGCCCAGTCTTTCCCTATGTCAGACCATCCACCATCCAGGGCCCATAGGGCAGAGCCCTGGGATCATAGACAAGCCTATCTCCTGTTTGCCACCTGCCAATGACATAGATTTCTTATTTCCCAATTTTTTAATCATTCCTGTAGAGGAAAAACTTGCTGAAATATTGATATGGATATTTCAACTATACTTTCCTGATTATACAAATCAATGTTTTTTTATATTCTACATTTATATTGGTTTGACATCTGGGATATTTTGGACCCTGGAGGACACTCAACAATGAGTTAATCAGTATATATAACATCTAAGATATACCAAATAAAAAACCAATAACTCCATCAAAATAATCCAACAAATAAATGGTGTGAATAAATAGCTCTCTGAAGAAGATAGATGGTTACAGAAAGATGGTCAGGAATATTCAAATCAAGATGACTATGAGATATCATTGTCATAAATGACAAATTTATGGCAAATGTCATAAAGAATGGCATAAATCTAAAGGACTAGAGCTATTTTGCAATTCTTGAAGCTGACACTCAAATTAATTTCCTGACAGAAATTTGGGACTGGATCAATAGTACAGTAGGTAGAGCATTTGCTTTGCATGTGGCTGACCAAGTTCAATCCCCAGCATTCCATATGGTCCCCAAAGCACTGCCAAAAGTAATTCCTGGGTGCAAAGTCAGGAGCAAGCTCTGAGCACCACTGGGTGTGACCCAAACACCAAAAAGCCAAAAACTAAAAGAAAAAAGAAATTAATTCTGACTTCTTTGCCTTCTTTCCCAAACTGTAGAAGAGTTGTTTTTTTCTTTCATTATATGTTTATTTCCAATATTTCTGTTCTATAAACTTGTGTTCATTTCTGGGGGTGGGACTGGGGCAGCAATTCTTGGGCTAACTATGGCTCTGTGCACAGGAATCACTCTGGCAGTGATTGGAAAGTGGGGTGTGTGAGGGGGTGTGACACACCACTGTGCTGCTAGAACTGAATCAGTAAGGCAAGTACCTTCCCCTTGTGATCCTTTAACTTGTCTTCTTTAAAAAGGATTTCCTTGAATTGGTTGTATCATTTCAATTTCTTCATTAATACATTAAAAACAAAATTCTTAACATGTTTTAATTTTAAAGTTTATATGAACATCGTGACTTTACCTTATTTTGAAAAGCTTTTTTTTAGCATGCTTAGTATTTGGCTGCTTTCAAAACTACATTTTCTAGTGTAATGTGACTTGTAGTGATTCTGAGAAATATTTGGTCTAGAAATTTCTGAATTCTGAAATAGAGGCAACCAGCACATTTTTACTTTCAAATTTGTATGCATTCTATCTGAAAAACTAAACGAAGAGAAAAGTTTTAAGCAGAGGGGTGAATGAATGAATACAGCCAAGTTCTTGAAAAGTGATGATCACATTTCATTCTTAATTTCTTGGATAAATAAACAGGACCACTTGAGATAGTAGCCATCAAGCAATGGCTGTTACAGTCATATTAACCAAAATGATCAGTTGATTTCATGAGAAAAAAAAAGGAGGAAGATGGGTTGCATGGTTTCTAATAATCCCTTCTTGTGATTTCACAAGTTATGTCTATGATGACCTTCTTGTGGCAAGTTTGATGTATAGTGGTTGTGGTTTTAAAAATTTAGGTATATTCTGGTAGACGTTGGCAAATTATTTGATTCTGATATCAATTAGACTATAGAATTATTATTGCTAAATATCCATGCTCTGTTCATCTGCATAAGAAAATAACCATTTATCATTCTGTAGGTTGCTGGATCCCTTCCTCAGAGATTTTTATTCAGGAAGACTGGCTTAGGACACAGGAGTTTGAATCTGATCAAGTTCTGTAGGTGATTCTGGTTTTTCACCTGAAGTGAATATGTTGCCATAACAAAAAATAATGATGTTCTGAATTTTGTACTATGACTTACACAATTTCATTGCTCTCCTATCATTCTTTGTAAACTCTAGTGCAGCTACTTTTTTACCTTTTAGTGTCCCTGAGTGTCTAGCACACTATGCCGGAAAATTAAAGCTTGTACTATCACCTGATGTACTATCACTCCCCCCCCACTCAACCTCCCGCAAGTCTTCAATTTTATCTGCTTTAAAGTTAAAATAAATCAAATTTGTTTTTTGGCAAAGATGATATCTTTATATCCCTTTCAAAACTATATTAATAAGGTCTCCAGAAGTTTGGGTGGGTGGTAGAAAGCCCATGCTTGAATCCCTGACACTGTCTCCACATGTCCAGTGTAATCCTGACTTTTTGTGATCTTTGGAAACACACAGTCTGTGATCTATGGCATACAACAATCAAGTATGTACATAATTCCAGGCCATGCAACAATAACTAGAGAAAGTGAAAACAATTTTTGTTGTTTAACTGCTCCTAAAATCTTAACTCGTTAACCTCCATTTTATCTCACATCTCAACCACATCTCACATGCTAATGCATTTAATTCTATATTATGACTAAAAAAAGAATTCATTTAAGGATATATCTAAATATTAAATTTCATGATGCTGTTCTGTATTCACAAAATAAGATTTTTAAATTATTGATTTTTGTTACAATTAAATATGAAAAATGACAGTCTTTGTATACATCTAAGTGTTTATGGGTCATGATTAAGTGATTATTTCCTCTCCCTCCCCCTTCATTTTGTGATGACCTAGGGTTGTATACACGATTACTGATTTAATTGTGGTGCACATACCTATGGCTTTCTGTTATTTTAAAAGTTCATTTTATTTTGTTTTTTGAGGTACCATGATTCCCAATACAGTTAAGGCAATTTCATGCAAACATTGACCAAAAAACCATACCCACCACCAGAGTGCCTTTCTTTCAAAGGCCCTTCACAACCACACTTTCCACCCTGCCCACAACTGCTAGCTCAGTTCTGAAACCAGCACTCAATTTTGTCTGGTTCCAAATTCAGAGTAATTGAAAAAAAAGTTTTCCATTTTTTTTTTTATTTTATTACACCACCTTTAGATATACAATTACAAGATGCTCATGTTTGAGTTTTGGTTCTACAGTGCTCCAACTCCCATCGCTCCACCTGTACCCATCTCCCATCACCAATGTCCCCACCTCCCCCCCCCCCTCCCTCAGTCCTCCTCCATGGTGGGTTCTGTATCTCCTCTTTCTCTCTTTCTCTCCCTCTTGATTCCCTTTCCTACACATCATGGATTGTAGTATGTTCTAGAACATGATTGGTTTCACCAGTTTGATGTGCCACGCAGCTTCTTGTGGCCCCGTGACTTGGGGAGCCTCAGGGTCAGCTGAGCTAGGGGAGAGCTGGATGCCAGCCTCCCTGCTGTGTCTGAGTCTCGGCATGCTATGGCCGGTCGCCCTGGGGCGAAAAAATTATTTTTAAGATCATATTATATCACCCATTAAATACTAGAATTTTCTGTTGATGTTTTATATTTAAATTTTGCACAAAGTAGGTCTGTTATAAACTTCCTGGCAGAGATCATATTGCTAAAATTAGAATGGAAATGAAAATAAAATCACAGAACCTTGTTTTAATTGTATTATAGAATTTTTAATCACTTATTAGTTTACTAAAACCAATTTCATGTAATAAAGAAGATACTTTCTGTCAATTTTCACAAGTAAAGGTATTTTAGACTTTTAGACTATTTTCCTAACAATTGGTTACAAAGAATTGTTATGCTAGTGTATAGCTCTAAAATTAGGCTTAAAATTCCTAGAGTTAAAGAGTATAGAAAGTGAGTTTGAGAATAGTTTTTCAATTTAATTATCAAATTTACAATATTTGAATGCTCTTTCAGTGAACGATACATTCTGTTATATCTCCTATTTGTTGTAGTCTTAACATAATAAAGTTCTCTTTCAGTGAAAGATTCATTCTGTTATATCTCCTATTTGTTGTAGTCTTAACATAATAAGGTTAATCAGAAGTATAGTACAAAATATGCCAATCTCAAAGATTCCTGAGTTCAGGAACATCTGTTAGGTGAAAGCGTTGCAGATAGAATACCTCTAATAGATTGCTGCCAGAGGGTTTAATCTGATAACAGTAAAATGGGTTTCTGTGAAGCAGATGATTGTCTCACACTTATTTTAAACATGCTATTGCATCACTATAAAACAGAGAAGAAAGTTTTAGTAGGGATTGTTTCAATATCACTGGCAGTGACAGTAATGAAAACATCATTGCAATGTTAGATACAACTCTTGGTGTCCTAGTAGTCCGCCACATTTTCTCCAAGACCCTGGGGGTGTTTTGTATTTTCATCACTTGATAACTTGGCATCCCTTTATTCATTGATTTGCTCAAGTGGGTGCCAGTAATATTTCCACTTGAACCTATCACGTGCCAGTGTAGCTCAATGACATCTGGTTGCTTCAGGAATATGAAGAGCCTCAAACTGTTCCTTCAGGGTCTTAAAAAATAAGTCTGACCACCTTGTAGTGGGCGGCCACGTGATCTTTTTGATGTCCTGTGGTATCCAGTCCGTAATGGCTCTAGTCCAGCGGTCATCTCTAAATTGCATTACATGTCCAGCCCATCTGATTTTTGATGCCTTGGCAAATGAGACAGCGTCCCTGACTCTGGAATGTTGACGGAGGTCGGAGCTCCGGTTTCCTTCTCTCACTTGAGTGAGGCGTGATATTCCAAACATAGCTTTTTCAATTCCTCTTTGGGAGACCGGATTAGCATTCTCATCCTGTTTTCGTAGGGGCCCAGGTTTCTGGAGGCATATGTTAATGCAGGCAGAACTGTCATCCTTTCTTTTCTTTTAACTTTTTATTTATCTATTTTTGAGGTATTTACTAGAATTTACAATATTATGAATCTTACTTTCATGGACACTTCATTCCAACACAAACTGCTACTGGGAAGCCAGTAAAAGTTTCCAGTAACACCTCTACCCTATGTAGAACTCAGTTCTATAGATAAAATCTTCAATTTTGTGGTCATTTATTTTTAGTGCATTAACTTAATTTAATGTTGCTCCATTTGTGTATCTTTGATTGTCTCTGTATCATCAATGGTACCATAGAAGATTCCTCTAGGTTCAATGCCATGTAGGGTTCCCCATGTTTCCCTATGTGTCGAGAAGCTGCTGGGGTCCCCAACACTACTGGGAAGCGAGTTCCCTTCTACCTCTGAAGCCGGTGGGGAAATGGATGAAAACTCAGGAATCCGGCAAGGTTTTAAAATTCTTTACTTATCACAGGTTCAGCCGCATACAAATCAGCAATAGGAAAAACCCTGTGCTTAGGATTCCCGGGTAGAATCCCAGTCATGTGTAGGCCAAGATGGTGGCCACCATGTGTTAAGGCCCTGTAGAGAGGAGACAAAGACAAGACTCCAGCAGAAAGGGGAAGAATGACCCAAGAAGAGTGCAAGCCCCAAAAAGAGAGTCCAAAAAGAGAGAGAGCAAGAGAAGAAGCAGGCTAGTTTTATCCTCCTGCAACTCAGACTTCCCACTTTATGGGAAGCAGACAGGGCCAAATGCCCTCAGGTAATTTCTCCCAGCACCTCACCTAGGCCCTTCAAGATGCTAATGTCTTGAGCCAAGATCTGTCTAGGAAATACCTTTATAGGGTAGAGAAGGGGTTTCTGAGATGGCATGTCTCTGTACTAAAGACTATACTAATGCCAGTTAAATATTTCTCCAAGCCTTCACAAGAGTCTCGTCTACTTCACAGTAGTTTTGTATTTCAGTTGCCTTTGAGTTATCAGGGAGCCATGCTTCTTGCTTGGAGGCAAACAGCATTTCTCTCTGGTCTAATTACTTAGAGATCCAATGTGGCCAGGCAAATATGCTGGTAAGATCTAGCTAGTCCCACAATGATTGTGGTAGCATGAGAGAATATTTATACCAACCAGTACAGAATACATGGTCAGATAAACTGCCACATTTAAACTACCCCCTATCTACGAAGTGACCTGCAGGAGGCAATCCAGGGCAGATGCAGAGGCTCTTAGGTGTCCTGCAACACCTATGTTTCAATATAATTTATGTGTTCAGGTCTGATATCAAGGTCTTTATTAATTTTAACTCACTTTTGTTCATAGTGTGAAATAGAAGGTTCTCTTATCTGTGATGACCAGTTTACCCAACTGGTCATCATCTGTAACATTTGTTGAAAATGCTTTTCTTGCTCCACTTCATACTCTTAGGTACTTTGTCAAATATTAACTCTCCATGTACCTGAGGATCTGTATTTGGAGTTTCAATTCTGTTTCATTGGTATGAGAACTTGTCTTATTTTAGTACCATACTATCTTGATTATTACATTTTTAAAGTATAAAGTTGGGTAAAGAGAAACCTCCCCTCTTCTTTTGTCCTAGGACTGCTTTAGGTATTTTGGGTTTCTTTTTTGCTCCATATCTTTTTACTAGCATTTTATCTATGTCTTTAAAAACTATTATGTTTTTGAGGTCTGAGTGATAGTACAGTGGGTAGGGTCATTGTCGCACATCTCTCTGACTTGGGTCTAGTCTTTGGCATCCCATATATTCCCCAGAGTGCCACCAAGAGTGATCCCTGAGCACAGAGCCAGGAGTAAGCCCTGAGTACTGCTGAATGTGCCCCTCCTGAAAATCATGTCTTTAAAATAGGTACTGCTTTGAAAATATATATATATGTATATGTATATATATATGTTGGTGAATATAATATGTATATATATACTAATGTATATTATATATAAATTAAGTTAAAATGCTTTTGCAGACTTATATCGCTGACATATATAATATAGTATATATATAATATATATGTATATATATATATATATATAGTGCTCTGTGTAGGATTTGTTACTTTGACCATATTAATCCTTTTTTAATCCATGACCAGATGGCTAAATTTTTGTTTCCTATTTTTTTTTATTTGTATTTTTTGGGGTTGTGCAGTTTTCTTTTGAATAAGTCTCTCACCTCTTTGTTTAAGCTGATTCCCAGGTACTTAAGTTATAGATATACAATTGTCAATGACTTATATAAGGTGAATTAGATTCACATATAATATGTATGAAGAGACAATATATATTAAGTATATATTGCTTCTGACTGCTCTACTTCATTGTTTGCATACAGAAATGTTGAATTTTTTTCATGTTACTGTGCCAGTTTGTTTTCTATGATTTTTTAGTCTTTAGAGATTTTTGAAAATCAGTTCATATGCAAATAATAATAGTTTGACCTATTTAAAATATGATGCCCTTAATATCTCTTTCTTGACTAATTGATATGGCTAGGACTTCCAAAACTTTACTAAGTAATAGTGCTTAGAGCGAACTACCTTGACTTGTGCCTGAGATTAGAAGGAAGGTTTTTAGTTTTACACCCCTGAATATGTTAGCAGTGGTAAATAGCTTTAATTATAATGAAGACATTTCCTCCTATCTACATCTCATTGAGAGTTTTAAAAATTATGAGTGGATATTAAATCTTGTCAAATACTTTACCTACTTCTATTGGTATCATTAAATTAATTTTCCTAGTATTATATGGTGTATTATATTGATTGATTTGATGTATAAAACCATTATTTCACCAATCGTTGGAAATGGTAATGCCACACTAGAACTGAGCATTGGCTGTACACAAAGGAATTTACATGATAATCCCCAAATGTCTGTAGGGTAAACCAGAGAGAGAGAGCGACAGACAGACAGACAAAGAGAGATATGAAAAGGAAAACTATCTGCTACAGAAGCAGGCTGGTGGAGGCAGGAGGGATTGTGGGTACTTTGGTGGTGGGAATAGGACACTAGTGGAGGGATGGGTGCTGGAACAATGTATGACTGAAACCCAATCATGAACATCTTTGTAACTGTGAATCTCATGGTGGCATAATAAAACAAACAAACAAAAAACCACCATCATTTCATCCCTAGGATAAATCCTACTAGGTAATGGTGTTTTATAATTTTTTGATATATTGTTGGATTTGGTTTGTTAAATTTTACTATAGATCCTTGCATCTGTATTCAACAGGAATTAGGTCTATATTTTTCTTTATCAGTGGTGTCTATGTCTGCTTTTGGTATCAGGGTAATATTGACCTCATAGAAACTGTTTGGAAGGGATTCTCTTTCTTCAACTTGCTGATCTAGCCTAAAAGGAATTGGGAGTAGATTGTTTTTATAGTTTTGTAAGAATTTCATAGTAAACCCAGCTAGGCCCAGTCTTTTGTTTTGTTGAAGATTTTTGTTAATTAACATTTCAATTTCCTTGGTAGTAATTGATTTGTTCAGGTTCTTTCCTTTTATTCGTTGAAGTTTATAAGTCCAAAAATTTATAGATTTCTTATAGGCACTCCAATTTATAGCTACTAGTATGGAAACAGGGACAAATGGAGATGTTACTGGTGCCCACTGGAGCAAATCCATGAATGACAGGGAGACAAGTGATACAAGTGATACTCCAATTTAATATCATAAAGATTTTTTCACAGTCACTCTTTTTAATTATTATTATATCACTGTGAGATATACAATGGCAAAGATGTTCATGATTGGGTTTCAGTCATATAGTCTTCCAGCACCCATCCCTTGACTAGAGCACCCTTCCCAACACCAATATCTTCAGATTCCCTGCCCCACCTGAGCCTGCCTTTATGGCAGGCACCTCTCTCTCTCTCTCTCTCTCTCTCTCTCTCTCTCTCTCTCTCCCCTCTCTCTTGATTTTGCTCTTTCTTTTATCCCTCCTTTCGCACATTGTGGCTTGGAATACACACATGTAAGGGTTATAATGTAATGTAAATCCCTTTACCTATGTTTGAGTCTCAGTTCTAGTCTGGAGTTGCCATTTCCAATAATTATTAGCACACTGGCTTCTTGATGATTGTTTGAATTTCTGTGGTATCAGTTATGACACACAGCTGACAAAGTGGTTAATAGTCACATTATATAAAGCACTTATAAAGACAAGATGCAATCAACCCTATCAAAAATAGCGAAGAAATAAACATAACCTCTTCAAAGAGAACATTCAAATGGTCCATGGGTATGTAAAAATACACTGTATCACTGATCATCAGGGAGTTACAAATCAAAACAACAATGAGATATAACCTTCCACCAGTAAGACAGGAACACATCAAAAAGAACAGAAGTAGCTAGAGTTGGCATGGATAAAAAGGAACTGCCACACACTGCTGGTGTAATGTTGACAGTTCAGCTTTTCTATTTTGAAAACAGTGTGGGTACTTCTCATAAAACTAAGTTTCTGTATGACCCAGCACTTCCACTTCTTGAGCTCTATCCCAAGAGCCCAAAGCTCTATTCACTCTCATATTTATTGCAGTTCTATGCCCAATAGCGAGACCATAGAAACAACTCAAGTGTTTAAGAAAAGATGACCGGATAAAGAAACTTTGATATATATTAGAAATGGAAACTACTCAGCTATTAGAAAAGACAGAATCATACAATTTGCCACTACAGGGATGAATCTGAAGAGCAGCATGCTGAATACTGTTAGCCAAAAGGAAAGGTATGTCCTAAAGATGATGTCTCTCATATGTGTATATAAAGAAACATATCAAGGGAATAACAAATGACCAAAGGCAACAGAATTGAAGAGCTGTTCTCCAGAACTGATCTTCCTAGGGTGGGCTAGAGGGGTTTGGAGTTGAGGTGGTAGAAGTGGTACACTCTAGTGAAGAGTGTGGTATTGAAAACTTGTAAGCAAGAAAATCTACTATTAATACATTAATAACATTGTAAATCATGGTGTCTAAGATAAAAATATTTTTAAAAGTCAATTTCTGGTTTCCAGGGCTGGGGAAATTTCTTAGTGGTTAGTTGGTATATGCAGTCCACATTGCCCAGTAGACCATAGAACTTTCTAGCTGAGGTGGCTGACTTTCCCAGCTAGTAGATACACTTGGAAATCCTTGTTTTTAGAAATAAGAAAGAATATGAATCTCTTGATTTCCTGTGTTTTGAATTTTTGGGTCATACCTAGTGGTGTTTAAGGGATACTCATGGCTCTTTCTTTGAAGTTTACTCTGAGGTAGCCTGGGAACCATGAGGTTCTGGGAATGAGAATTGGATAAAGATGTGGCAATTTTAGACAAAGCTAAGCAATAAACTTACGTATAAAGTCATGTGGAATTATTACCAAATTTATTTGATTCTAAATAATGCAGTCTAGATTAAAAAATCTATTTATTGATTAAACTTAGTTCATAGTTAGTATCACAAAATTAAACTGATCATGGGTCTCCCTATATTGTATCTTGAAGATAAGTAGGAGACCCTAACACTGTTTTAGAGAACTACATTTAATCTTTACGATGGAGTAGATATAAAATAATATGTTAAGACTAAAAGAAACAAAATTAAACTATTTCCTTTAAATGTAAAATTATTTTTAAATATGCGCCACAAAATTCTTGAATGTCAATGTAAAATTTTGAAGGAGACAAAGTATTCTGTTGTTTATAAACATGAAACAAGCAGTTACTAAATACATGTTTGGTTCAGGAATTGCTTCATCACAATTTTCTTATCCGTATTTTTAACCAAATAGTAATAATATAGGTGAAATGTATTTTTTTAGTAAAGTTATGCACAAAATTATCTATAGGAATTACTTGTTCTTCCATTACTCGACAGCTGCATCTGTAAAGCAGAGATCTTTAAGTTGGTTCTTTTCTTCAAGAACATGACGTTAACACCAATCAGTAGTCTGCCTGATACAAATTTAGAAGTGAAGTGGGGACTGGAGAGATACTAGAGCCGGCAGGATGGTTGCCTTACATGCAACTGACCCAGGTTCAATACTCGGCACACTATATGGTCCCCAAACCTTCAGAATTGATCGCTGAAAGAAGAGTTAGGAGAAAGCTCTAATTACCACTAGGTACAGCCACAGAACCAAAAAGGAAAGAAGAAAAGTGCTTTAAAGTTCTTAGACTCAGATTAATTTTCAGTAGTCTTAAATTTTGACTCAGATTTGATTCTTTATTCTTTAGTATTCAGAATATCCATTATGAGTACTAAAGTTGAATAATATAACTGAGAAAATTCCCCAAAGCAATATAGAATACATCTTGTATATTGATTTGTATATAATCATGATATTGATTATATATTTAAGAATATTGGAACATTCTTAGAAGAACGACAAAGAAATAAAAAAATACCAAAGAAGTTCAGAATAGACCACACCAGTTTGTTCATGTAAATTTGAGAAATCACATATTTCTCACATTTATAAGTGAATATTACACTTTTACAGCATCCCTAATGTAACTGTGGTCTATTTTAGACAATTTATTTTGAAATTAATGTATTTGTTTTAATACATCAGTGAACAGTTTTAGCCTTGATTAAAAAAAAAGTCATTTTTGTCTCTCTTACACTGTAATGCAATTGTTCTTAGACTATCCTGTATAGTAACCACTAGCCATAGCAACTCAGCTCTCAAATGTGGCTAGTGCCATTGAAATTTTATTGTATTTTATTAACATAAAATAGGCACAGATATTTCATTGGTGCTAGACTAGTTTATTCTTTAAGTATTCAGATAGTTTTTACAACTGGAAGGTAGGTTTTGGGAATTCCAGGAATCTTAAATTATCAGCATTTTCTGCTGTTTCTCTGAAATAATTTTTTTTTTCTGCAAAGAGGTGTAGGCTAATTTAATGCCAATTCTACCCACTCTTCTAAAGTCAGAAATCAATGATTAAGTTCCTGAGTTTACTTAGGTTATTCTCACAGAAATTATGATTTCTAAAACGCAAATAAATGACAGGAACTTTCCCACAAAATTATCCCAGACAGCACAAATGTACTTTCCAAAAGTAGAGCCTGAATCTACAGCCCCATCACATTGCTTGTTACATCTGTTTATGCTTATGGAAGTAAAATCATAGACAAAAAAAAATGGCAATTTCTTGGGAACATATCCAGAATTTGGTGAGACTGAAGAAAAAAACATCACTGCTGAAAATAAAGGATACATGGAACTGAGTAGACCTTTTGTAATCAAATTTTGCCACCAGAGATTCCTCATACTGATTGCTGGAGTTCATATCCAACCAAAATAACTTAGTAGCTGATAAAGCTGAGGGTAAGTTACAAAACCTAGGCCTCAGTGTTACCATCTGTAAAATGAAGATAGTAGTAGTTCTGGGCAAATCTTGTGTAACACTAAAATGGAAATGAAGAAAAGATTACAGGAGATTCTTTCAATGGAATGCTGGATAGTATCTAGGTCAGGGAGCTTCGTGGTTCTAATACCTCTTTGCTTCTTATTTTTGACAAGACTATTTTACCACTTTGTGAGCTATAAAAACTTATGGTTATGAAGATGTTCTTATCTAAAGAAATTAATTTTTGTTGTTGTTGCTCAAAAGTACAGTTGATTACTGCCTTGTAAGTAATCAGCTTACAAATAATAATAAAAAAAATTTGGTGCCTTTGTAGAATATTGACCAGTTTGGCCTCTTTTTTGTTCGTTCAATATCTGTTCGTGTTTTCCTAAAAATTGATTGCAATACCTTCCCATTTCCCTCCCTATTCAGTCAGATAACTTTTTTTTCTTTATTAAAACCCTGAGATTTACAGATTACTTCACAGTCGTTTTCACAAGCATTCATTGTTCAACAGCAGTTCCACCACCACTGTGACCCTCCAGCCACCAAAGGCTACCCCCTCCCCCAACCACTTCCTACCCCACACCAGCTCCCATAGCCAGCTGCAACCACCTTGATCATTGCAACAAATACTTGGGAAAGATCCTAGCAAAGTCCTGACCCTAAACTGCCATTTTTTGATACATCTTCAATCTTCATCATAAGCTTCCATGACAGACATGTTTTTAACATTTTGGAAAAATGATTCTTTATTAGTTTGTACTAGGAGCGTTTAGGAGGACCGATCTAAGATCCGTCTCACCATATGCTTTATGTTTTGTGGACAATCAGGGCCAGTTCAGTGCTTGTCCAGCCACTGGGGGTTGTTGGCAGGGCTGGAGTGTATTGGGTGGATGGGCACATATGGAAGGGTTGTTAATGGTTGTTAAGCGTTGTTGCAGAGGGGGAACTCGGGGACTAGGCACATATAAAAGGGTTGTTAGTGTTGATTGCTAGTGTTGAAGGGGGAGAAGAGCGGACACTGGGGACAGAAGGGTTGTTAGCGTTTTGTGTTGGTGAAGAGGGTGTTGGGGGGGAACTAGACATATATAAAAGGGTTGGGGATGGGGAAGTTGGAACAACTGTCCTGACAACCAAGTTAGAAGACCTTTCTCGGCCCTCTCCTTTGAGCTGATGGGTCTTAAGCCAAGGTGACTAAGTCGGGCACAGTGGCCTATGCTCGCGGGAACCACCGAGCATCAAGGCCTTGCAGGGCAGGAGAAAATGCTTGAGTTTGGGATGCTCTAAGGTCACGGACTTAACCCGTTGGGCTCAGTGGGCAACCCTGAAGCCCCGCACGAAGACCGACCCGCTCTAGAAGCTTCGGCCTAGCCCCAGGCTCCAGAGGCCCCTCGCCCACGGCCTAGGGGGTGGGGCGGCCTCGCCGCGGGCCGGTGCTTTTCGCCCTCGGTTGGCCGCCAGAGGCTCCCTCTCTCTCTCCCTCTCCTGGGATTTTGCTGCCGGGCTCCCTCTCTCTGCGGCCCTAGAGTTAATCCCATCGCTGAGGTGAGGCACCTGTTACCCCCCGGCCTTCCTCAGCCCCCGCGGCCTCCCGCCCCTGACGCCAGAGCTTCCGGTCCGTGCGGCCGGGTGCGGGGTGACCGCACGTGGGCGAAGCCCCCGCCCCGATCGGGACCCCCAAACCCAGGCCGCCCCGAGTGGGCTTGGGCCACGGGTTTGGGCCCGGGCCGCCGGCCGCTCGCCCGCCGGGCAGCTATGGCGCCGGGGGAGCACAGTGCGCCTCCGGGGGCCTCGGCCGCGGGCAGGACGCGCGGGCCGCAGCGCGCGTGGAAGCGGCCGCCCTTGGCGCTGCGCCGTGAGCGGCGGGTGGCGGGCAGCGAGCGGGCCGGCGCCGAGCCCAGCCGCGGCCAGCGTGGGGCGGGGGCGCTCCGAGGAGGGGTGGGGAGCCGCGGCGGCCCGACCCTCCCCGCCGGCGGCGGCTCCCGCTCAGGTAAGGGGAGGCTGTGCGCGGGGCGACGAGTTGGGAGGGTGGAGAAGAGGAGGGAGAAGATCGGGATGTACAAAGGCTGAGCTGCAGGCTGGGGTGGGGGTGGGCTGTGGGTGAGGAGCGAGAGGTGGAGGATTTATCAGTGGGATCTATTGTTTCGGCACATTGGCAGGAAAACAAAGGGATTTATTCTCATTACCCAGTCTTTTTTTTTCCTTTTTTCTTTCTTTCTTTTTTTCCAAATGTGGCCAGGGAGCTCGGCTCTTCCCGTGCCACACTGGGATCCGCCTGGCAGCTACCGAGAGCCGCAGCCAATGTGTTAGGACTTCAGGTGCTTCTTGGCACAAAGCTAGACTGCGACCTCCTGCCGTAGCGCTTGGCGTCACCTGCTCTCCCGGCCCTGCCCCCGGGGCCGAGGGATGGCGTCCCGCACCAGGCTGGGGAATCGGCTGCCTCTCAAGTTGGTGTTATTTATGTTTGTCTTTCGTGAGGGCAGGTTTTGAATCCCCCGGCGGCCCCACCGCCTCCCCGCCCCCCCCCCCCCCTCGGGTTCGAATTGGCGGGGAGGGATGGGGTGTGTGTGTAGGGGGAGGGGCGGGTGTGGAAGGCTTAAAAAATGTCAGGGTAAAAGGAAATTATCAGTGCTTTACCGGAAGAAAAAAATAATAAAAAGAAAGAAATCCCCCAAACCCCCAACCAGGAACCACACTCTAAAGCCTTTCTTGTTTGTCTGCATGAGCCTTGCATGCGTGCTGGGCCAGGAGCCCAGTTTGGAACCGATTTTAAGGGAAAGTATGTGCTTTCTCAGCCGATTGTGAGGGAGAGAGGGCTAGGCCTAATATTCAAAACAACAAAACAAAAGCAAAATGCCAGATGTTTAGGACGACATCGTTTGAGCTTCAGCAGCTCTTGAAGTATTTGGTTGCTAGCACCTTAATATAAAATCCTGCTGTGGGCTATGGGAGGCTAGAAGGCATGCGTTGCTTTGCATTTTGGGTTTGTAGTAAGTTAGTGGCAAGCAGGAATGAGCAAGTCAGGACTGTGAAATGCAACTTCAAGCTCTGTTTGCTGTGATCTTCACATTCCCATGCCTGTATGCCCATGACATTCTACATCCTACCCTGTAATTAATAGGATCTCTTCCTCAGAAACTTCCAACTGTCTGCTCATCCTGAACTTAGAGTGAAACTTCATTTCAGAACTTTCTTTTGTTAGTTTTTGTCTGAAATTATACAAATGTTAGCTTTGGAGATGCTGTCAAAAAATACTATTAGACTAGAAAGAGTGAAATAAGCTTGTTAGACATGCTTTTTGAGTTTATGAACCTAGACTAAAAAAACTTTTAGTAACATTTTTACTGAAAGAATGAGTTCTACCTGGTGTGGAGACTTCCAAATGAAGTTCATTTTCTGAATAGCATATTGATTTAAGATGACCTGTGAGTTTCTATTAAAGTCATTCATAAAAAAAGAAAGCAAAACCCGGGCTAAAGTATTGCTTTTAAGTTTATAGGTAGCTTGTATGTGTGTATGTGTATGTATGATTTTGGCAGACATCTCATTGGGTTTGAAACTTTTTTTGTTAGTCAAGAACCAATCAGAATTATAGCTTCAAACTTGGCTTTTAACTTCCCGTTTTCTAAGTGACTTTTCTCTTTGACATGTGCCATTGTGACACTTTGAAAAGAAATTGTGTATTAGTTGACCGAACATAAAGTCAAATAAGTAAATGAATTTAGAAATTCATTCTTTTCTATTCCAGATGAACCTCTAGTCTTGCTTTGGAAAAGCCATTTTGTATAACTTTTGGCTGAATAATTTTCTAATATACCTGTTGGGCGGATCACTGACACAGTATGCCATTTGAGCGGTACTTTTTCTTGTCCAGATACTGGTGATTAGAGAAGAGTTTTATTTTTATTTTTTTTTCCTCCGATCATTATGAACATTGGCTTTTACCCTGAAGTAAAAATGTTGAAAGCAGAGTCTTCAGGTGAAAGAACCAATCTCCGAAGTGCCTCTCCTCACAGGAATGCATATAGAACTGAGTTCCAGGCACTGAAAAGTACCTTTGACAAACCCAAGTCAGATGGAGAACAAAAATCAAAAGAAGGCGAGGGCTCTCAGCAGAGCAGGGGGAGGAAATATGGCTCCAATGTCAACCGAATTAAAAATCTGTTTATGCAGATGGGTATGGAACCCACTGAGAATGCTGCTGTCATTGCCAAAACAAGGGGGAAAGGTAGACCTTCATCCCCTCAGAGAAGAATGAAACCCAAAGAATTTCTTGAGAAGACAGACGGCTCAGTTGTTAAGTTGGAGTCCTCTGTTTCCGAACGAATTAGTAGATTTGACACAATGTACGATGGTCCCTCGTATTCTAAATTCACAGAAACTCGGAAAATGTTTGAGAGGAGTGTGCATGAGTCAGGGACGAAACAACCGCTATTCCCCAAAGACAGAGAAAGCTGGAGGGAGTGAGACCCAAGATGAGTGGGGTGGTACCAAGTCCAACAGAGGCAGTACTGATTCCTTGGACAGCCTAAGCTCTAGGACAGAGGCTGTCTCCCCTACAGTGAGTCAACTGAGTGCAGTGTTTGAGAATACCGAATCCCCTAGTGCCATTGCTTCTGAGAAGGCTGAAAATGAATACTCAGTGACTGGGCATTATCCGCTAAATTTACCAGCTGTTACTGTGACAAATCTTGACACCTTTGGTCACCTTAAGGATTCCAACACTTGGTCTCCTCCAAGCAAATGTGATGATACAGAGAATGTTCAAAAGAGTCATACAACTCCAGTACCAGAAGTGACTTCAAAAAGTACCTCTCTAGATTCGATGCCTGGTGAAGAGACACAGCCGAGCAAGGAAGCTGAGAACTCTACATCTAATCAGGAGACTCCGGACAGCATTGACAAAGGCATTTCTGAAGAACCTGGTGCTGAAAATAAGGCAATGCCAGAGTTTAAAATTCCTTCACCACAAAATGAACCACTAGAAGACGCGGGAAGCTAATTTGGTTGGGAGTGAGACAGCAGTGCCACCGAAGAAAGAGCTTGCAAGAGGAGAATTTACCTCTCCTGATGCATCTGGATCCAGTTTTGTGAAGGAAGTACCTGAAGATTCAAATAATTTTGAGAGCTCCCATGTTTACATGCACAGTGACTATAATGTATATAGGGTAAGATCTAGGTATAACTCAGACTGGGGGGGGAGACAGCTACTGAACAGGATGAGCAGGAAGATAGTGATGAAAACAATTACTATCAACCTGATATGGAATACTCAGAAATTGTTGGCTTGCCAGAAGAAGATGACATCCCAGCAAACAGAAAAATAAAGTTTAGTTGTGCACCAATTAAGGTAAGTATCTTTTCTCAGTTTGTTTTCAAAGTTTTTTTTCCCCTAAGTTTGCTTTTAGTATTTGGGCCTAACTAGATGCATAATAGACATGACAGCTAGATAGCTATGAAAAGTTCCAAGATTATTGTTATATACATGTTGTCAGATGATTGAAACATGAATTTGATCAGATTCTCATGTGTTTTATAGCTATATAAGCCAATATTAAACAGGATGAAAGTTGAAGAAGTTGGGGAATTGTGTGTGTGAGAAATATACATTGGATTGGACATGAACAATATGTTACCTGAAAACAAGGTGTGTTCGTTGAAAATAAAAATGCTACTTTAAGTAGTTTCATCTAAATTCCCATAAAATAAAATATCCTGACTCTAAACATATAAGATGGGGTGTAATGCACAGTGAGAGAGTTATGGAAGAGATAGTCTTTTTTTTACTTAAAAAATACAAGTATCCTTTAAGTCTAAGTGGATTGTGAGTAATGCTAGAATATTTTTGTTACTATTGTTCTGCAACTTATTACTAAAAGTACTTATTGTGAAAGTTTGATTCATATGAATATATTATCCGGCTTAAACATTTTAATTAGAAAGTTGTGGCTATAAATAGCTTTGAGTTCATAATGTATTAAGTATCTTTCAGGTGAATTTTTGTGAAAGGACATAAAGTCGATTTTCCATTTACTGATTTATTTTTACCTCTCAGAAGATGGATAGATAACAATTGAATTCGGATGCACTATTCTAATTATTATTTATTTAATATTTAGTAGAGAAGAATAACATAGAGTGCATGAGCAGAGGGTGGAGAAACATTATTAGCTAATAATGGCAGTCGGGGCAGGAGGTGGTTGGTCGAATATCAGAATCTCCTGGAGTGCTTTTTGAACATGTACGAGTCCACCCAGTTTCATTGAGATTCTGGCATGCATTCCAGGGGGAATCTGGAGGGTTTATGATGGTGGAATGTGTAGTTTGAAACCACCTTCTATGGGCTTCTAGCTCTCAGCGTAAGTATGATATATTTGGAATTTTCTATGGTATCATTTTTCTTATCAGTACTTAAAAATCACTGTTTATTGTTATTTCCAGCTTGTGAAACTTCATGTAAGGCTGTAAGACAGATATACATTGGAAAAAGAAATATGACTGTGCTTTATCAATGAAATACTGTTTTGAAATGAAATAACAACCTATCAAATTATTTTCAGGTGTTAGCAGGCAAACTTTTCATTTCATTGGTGTAAGTCGAAAGGTCTGGATCAGAATGTGCTGTGTCAAATTAAACTGCATTTAAAGGAAATTGGAGATGAGAATTGAATTTCTAAGTTAGCTAAGTTTCTTTTCTTTGCTTCACCACCTTCCTTTGTTATTTCTCTCCCATCCTGTGTTCTAAGCACCCTTGAATATTATCTGAAATTTCATAATCATGTTCCCTGTGGAAATGTTCTTTTGAACATCATCCTACTACTTAAGAAGAATGCAGTAACATTAAATTGCTTCACAGTGAAGAACGGAGGAATAATAGGAACAAACTCTCCAAGGAGTTTGTTAAATCTAGTGACAGACTCTTTTAATATGCTGGATAGTATATTATGAAATTTGTCAAATAGAGCACTGCCCACTCAACCAAATGGGGCATTAGCTTTCTATTAGGGTCCTATATCACATAAAATATAACTGCATATAAAATAATGAATTTTCAAGGATTTATTTTTGAAGTCTGTCAATTTGTATGTGAGCAGCCCAGCTTTGCGATGTTGTAAAGTTCAAATGATTTTGTTCCATTATTATTGCTTGTAACAAGTATTTTGCCTTTTAATTTTCACATAATACCATGTATTTTATATACAAAGAATGAAAGAGATCATATATGTTTAACTCATTTCACTAACATAGATCAAACATAAGATTGTAAAACCAAAAAGTGATGTGTTGCATTTTACTGGACTTAACAGTACTAGCTGGAGTGGATTTTATTTGTAAACAGAAGACTCATTCTTAGCTTTTTGCAGTGACTAAGACAATTGCTTTCTTGTTGTACTCATTGTTTAATGAGTAAGTATATTTACGTGGAAATTTTGAAAGATACTTTTCTGATGCTGCTGATGGTAATGGTAGTATTTAGATATTTAATTTTTTTTTGCATTAAAGTTTTTAGTAATTTAAATCAGTAGGTGTTTATTCCTGGCTTCTCATGTGTCTTCTTGTAGTCTTAGCTACAGAGACACAAACATCAATGAAGTTACTCTGTTCAATAGTGACCTTTTTGGGTCATTTATTACGATATGGTATTTAAAAAATTCATGTAACACTGTAAAAATTGTGCCAAAATGTCTGATGTCCTCTCTGAACACTTTAACTGTACTTGAATACATTGAAGACATAGTGTAAGTGGATTTAATCATTTGGAAAGGAATCAATCAGCCATTCCATATGTGTGTTTCCTTATTCCTTTCATAAATCTTTATTTGTGGAAAGATCTTTTACTTTGAAATTTAAACATACTTCATCTTTCAGAGACAACAAGGAACATCTTCCTTACAGAATGACCTCTACAACTTTTTCTTCTTATTTTGATGTTCTCATTATATTCTTCACTAGGATAAACATTCTCAGCTTTTTAGACACTTGTTTTTATACTTGCATGTACAGTGTTGCTGCCTCAGTTTCTATTTTAATTATTTTCTAGTTCTACTAAATAAGCATTTTCTTAAGATGTCAAATATGGACCTAGAAATGCATTCAAAGTGCTGGTCTTTGCAGTATATTTCTGGTATATAATTTTTGATGACTTTTAGTAATGGTTAATTGAATTGTTGACCAGGATTTAGTATCGTTCCTTTATATTTTTTGAACACACTTTGTTTGCAATTGATAGATTGATGTGTTTCACAGGGTAGTAAAAGTTAGAATGGGCTTAATAACAGAAAATATAAAGTTTGAGTTTGAGACATGGAGTGAGAAAATGTTTGGAACTATTCTGATTTCAGATGTGGAATTTTGCCTTAATGTAGGAATTCCTCAGAAACACAGGGATTGAATGAACTGAATTTTAGATAAATCAAGGATAGAAAAGGTAACATTTATTAATGTTGTTTTATTTAGTTAGAGCATTTACTGAGCTACTGGTATGTGTTTGGAGTAAATACAATGAGAAATACTGAATGAGCAGAGTTGATCAAGTCAGTAACTTCTGGTAGATGGGCAGTATATAGCCCATTAAGGAAGTTTCTTAGGCTGTTCTGCTTAACTTTGCACTTGTATAATTTAAGAGCACTCCTCTCAGATTAAGGTACTCGTAATCCTTTTTGTTTTTGGTGGTCTTATATCCTTTCTCTGTTTCTGGGGTTTTTGAAAAATTTCTGGTGTTCTTGGAAAAGAAGGTTTTCTTGGTTGCCAGTAAGGAGATTGCAAGATTAATGTTGAGGTGTGTAGTGCAAGAGTAATATTGAGGTATGTAGTGCTGTATTTTGTATTTTCTTGGTTCCAAGGAGAAGCACCAAGATCAGTACTGCTGATCTTACATTAACATCACGATAGTTAACTTATAGTGAATTCTTTGGCATTTTCTTCCTCTTTTGAACTCTGAATTACTGTCAGAACATGTACTATCAGTTCGTGAAGGCTTTTTCTTAGGAGTGTGATTTTACGATCTACATCTCTTTGTGGACTCTGCAAATAGATATTTAAAATGTGTATTTATTATTTATTATGCATTTTGTGGGAAATTACTTTATTTAGCCATTTTCCTTCAAGTATACTATTAGGTTTACTATATTGGAGCTAATGAATAGACATGTGTGATTCCAAATTAGAACTTTTCAATCACAACTTATGAAATTAACTTGTGACAGGTAGCCGGAGCAAGAAGATAAAGTGGGAGACTTAACTCAGTTAAGACACAAACACGATTATAAGGACCAAATTGAGCCTGGATACATATATTCATATGTCTGTCCTTCCCTTCCTTTCCTCTTTCATGTTAACTCTCCCACTTATAGTGTGGTTCTGGGAGCAGGAGTTAATACATGAGCAAGAGTTCTGCAGGCAATTATGTATTGGGGCAACAATATATATTTACTGTAGGGAAGAGGGCAAGTATGTTTAGATATAGCTATCACTTTACAAGTTTGCCTGTGGATGAGGCATGGACTTTAATTTGCATTGGGTTGGCAGAACACCTGTGGATTCAGACCATACAGGGTGTTATCAGCTGGTGACTGGTATGGTGATGATCACAGGTTAGTCCTAAGATTATGATCTGTCATTTTATCTGTTTCTATTCACAAGTAAATTTCTTGGTTTTCCCATTTTTTTTCTTGTGTGTCTTAGATTACTAGCAATTAGCAAGATTTTCTTTTCTTTTATAAACAGATGAATTTTGCCTTCATACAAGTGCTACACTTAATAGAAATATATCTAATACTTTGCATCATAACTATCATGTACTTTGAATTTCAGCCATTTCTTTATTTTCTTCTACTTTATTTTCTTGAATTATAAACTCACAGAAGAGTAGTCCTGGTGGGGAATTTTTTGTTTCTTATAATCTCTGAAGTTGATGCCATTGTTACTGGTCAACAAACCACTTGTTGAACTATGATTTTGAAGCATAAAAATCATTTCCTGGTTTTTTAAAGGGACCAGTCACAACATGTGGCAAAAGCTCCTTTGACAAATCTTATTAATCGTTAGTGCTACTGTGTCAGACCATTGTGTGGAACAATGTTCTTTGAAAATGAGGCAAATGTAGACTAGTAGAGGGTATGGCTCATTCTGTTTCCACATCCAAGGTGCATTATATTCTCTAAATTAATTTATAAGGAGTTTGGATCACTAAAAAGTTGCATTGTAGACTTTCTATGGTTTTAAATTATAAAAGCACAAGAAGTTCTTGCTAGTGTCAGAAGTTACCTTTTTTCCCCCATTTTCTAGGAAACCAAGTTAATAAATTTCTAGAGGTTATAAATTTGTCATCTTGTTTTTTTTTTTGGGTAACTGTTGTTTAGTATTTAAACTGGACTTTAATATGTTAATTTTTTTGTACACTGCAGTGTGTAGTGATGGAAGTACTTTGTGAGTTATCCACACAAAGAGGCTTACATTCTGCCACTAGAAGACATTAATTTTTTTATTTGTTTGTTTTTTGGTCATTTCCAGCAGTGCTTGACTCTGCCTGCACTCAAGGGTGCTTGTGGAACATGTGTGGAGCTGGTGATTGAAACTTGGTTGGTCATGTGTAAAGCAAGCATCTTTCCTCCTATACTATCTCTGGCCTTAAATGAAATATTTTATTATTTAATTATACAAATGTCATTGATACATAGCTTGATCACTTGATCACTTGAATCCCGTTATTCATCAATTTGCTTGGGCAGGTGCCAGTAACATTTCCATTGGACCCTATCACGTGCCAATGTAGCCCAATGGCATCTGGTTGATTCAGGAGTATGAAGAGCCTCAAACCGTTCCTTCAGGGTCTTGACCAAGAAGTCTGACCATCTTGTAGGTGAGCGGCCACATGGTCTTTTGACATCCTGTGGGATCCAGTCGGTAACAGCTCTAGTCCAGCGGTCATCTCCAAATTGCATTACATGTCCAGCCCATCTGATTTTCGATGCCTTGGCAAACAAGACAGCATCTTGAATTCTGGAATAGCGACGGAGGTCAGAACTCCGGATTCCTTCACTCACTTGAGTGAGGCGTGATATTCCAAGCATAGCTCTTTCAATTCCTCTCTGGGAGACCTGAATAGCATTCTCATCCTGCTTTTGTAGGGCCCAGGTCTCTGAGGTGTATGTTAATGCAGGGAGAACGGTGGAGTCAAAGAGATGTGCCCGGAGCTGGAGGTTCTTTGTCCTTTTAGCTATTTCTTTGATGCCTTTGAAGGCATTCCATGCCGCTCTCTTCCTCCTGCGCAGCTCAGGTTTTAGGTCATTCATCATGTTGACTTCTCGACCTAGGTACACATAACTGCTGTCATAACTGCTGTCATCTGCTGTCATATCATAACTGCTGTCATATCATAACTGCTGATACATAGCTTATCACCAGGTAAATTAAATATGTGAATATTTTGATGTGTATGTAAGATTAAAATATTTAATTAATGAACTCCTTTTAAAAGACTAGAATTCATGCTAATACCTCTAATTTTTTTCACTGAACATTGGTCATTTGGCATTAAAAAGGATATTTTCCATTGCACTAAATAACTATAGCTCACATTTGTTTGTACTAGAAAAAATGAAGTTTCCTGCTTTTTATTTTATCCACAATATTTTCCCTTCCTTTTCAAACTTCTGCCCAATAAACACTTGTGGGTTAATGGACTTAAAAAAAAAAGAGGCTGAATTTGGGGAGAAAATTACTTTCTTTTATGTTAACCATACCTTGTTTATCTAACCCAGTTAATGCTCATAGGATATAATGTGATTTAAATCTCACTTTTGCTAAGAGAAATACTATTAGATATAGGAAACAATTTACATAACCAAACTAAATGTTGCATTAAACTCTGAATATCCTTTCTTAAGTTTTTGTGCTGTCAATGTGATTTAATGAATTAAAAAACTTTCTATATTATTTCTCTTGGGGCATTAAGGTTTTTGTTCAATTGCTATTGTATATTTTATAGTTCTTATTTTGACTCTAAATAAAACTTTATAGGTGATACTTCATATTTTTCATCCTGGTCACTTAAAAGATTCTTACTGGTTATAATTTCTTCATTTTGATTCATGGCATGGAAGCTTAAATATTAAAGGTAATTAAGGTAATATAGTATAATTTCTGACTTAATTTGGGTATCTGTTCAATATATTTATATATATATATTCAGCATATTTCTATATGCTGAATATATATATTCAGCATATTTTTCTATATGCGAATATGTGAATATATATATATATACAAATATACATATATATATTCAGCATATTTCTGACAGATGATTATTCAACTTCTATTTGGATAATTTCATGGAAGTTTATTTTGTAAGGCAAAATGATGACTTGAAGACTTGAAGGATGGATATTTTGTGTGTGTGTGTGTGTGTGTGTGTTTGCTTGAGTGTATTTGTACGTTCAAGGACATACTTTCATTGGTCTTATTTTTCAGTCTAAAGACTAAAAAAAAATCCTGGTGTTTGGCCTTCACTGACAGTACTCAAGTGTTACTCCAATCTCAGTGATGGGAGGTCATTATGAGCAATGCTTGAGAAGATGTGGGATCAGGTTTTGAACCTGGGGCTCCTGCATGTATAGTATGTGTGGCAGCTTGTTGAGCTAATCCCTAACCATGTTTTGCAGTTTTAAAAAGTTAAAGTTCAAATAAAACATTTGCCACTAAAAATATAGACATTTTGGTAGTGTGAGGCACAGTATATGTATATATCTAAACTATAGAGCCAACAGAATGGCAAACTACAATAATTAAACTTAAACATATGCTTGCCGAGGGGGCAGACTGGAGGGCTGGGAGGACACCTGGGAACATTGGTGGAGGGGTCACACTTGGTGGTGTGATGGTGTTGGAATATCATATGTCTGAAACTCTATTAGGAAAAAATGTATAAATTACAGTACTTAAAACATTGAAAAAATGTTCACTCCTGTGGATTGTAGCTATCAGTATTATCTAATGCTAGATCATTTCCTTTACTCTAGAGATAAAACCTCCACCTGTTATCGGTCAGTTCCACTTATCTTTCTTCCCTTACCCTCTGACAAATACTAACCTGCTTTCTATCTGTGTCATCTGGATAGTTAGCAATTGGATTCAGAGACATTCTTTTAAAAAGGAATGCAGGAAGCACAATTAGTATGGTGTGGTATTATTAAAACTTAAGAAAAAGAATAGTGATATTGAAAAGTCTTGAGAGCAAGGGCAAGATAATTGTCTGGATGGTTCTAAAGCCTAAGATGACGTATTAAGTGGAAGCCACAAATGTCAACTTTGTTTACTTTCATGGAGTGAAAGAAGACAAAAAGCTGAGTAGCAAGCAAGACCCCCAGAACTTGTAAGCTGAGGAAGAATTGTGTACGTGGCAAAGAGTATGGATGAATTGCTTGCTTGAAACATTGCTCTTACATTCATATAATTGGAAGTTGCGACTAATGAAATATACATGTCTGATGAAACACAGGGTGTCTTATAGGCACAAATAGCTCCAGTTTTCTTAATTCTTTGTTCCTTTCCTGTATGAAGTGATTCTTATTCTTTTTAGTGGCCTATTGCTATATTCCATCATACTGTTCTTATGTAGTAGCTTACATTATTTTTTTACAGTAGTTATAATTGTTTATAGACAAACTTTACCATATTTAACATGTTCATGTGACCAGAGCAGCAGTATAGGAAGTAGAGCGTTTGCCTTGCTAGTAGCCAACCTGAATTCCAACCCTGACACCTTATGTGGTCCTCCAAATCTGTTCTGAGTGCAGAACCAGGAGTAAACCCTGTGCACCACAGGATGTGAACTAACACATCCCCCAAAATAAAAATGGTTTCTCATCCTTTAACAATTCAATATAGATTTTATATGCTATGCTTGATTTGTTTTTATAACTATCTTTAAGACGAATGATTTCAGAAACATTTATTTAGTTTTGTATTTACCCCACCATGATATTTATTAGCATTCAGTATTATTAGCTGGCAATTTAAGTAACACAGAGTTTTTGATATTTTGTAAACTTAAATGAATATGGCTCTGGTATTTGTTCTTTCTTGGTTTTATTACTTATACTGGAGGCTATATTATAATTTATCACGGCTCTTGATATTTGTTCTTTCTTGGTTTTATTACTTATACTGGAGGCTGTTTTATAATTCATCACTAACACTCCATCTTAACTTTATCTCAAATATTTCTTTATACAGCAATGTTATTGAAATATTTGTGCTGTTATTTCAAATGGAAAAATTTGGACATTTTTTGGCATTTCAAATAATTGATATTAAAATGTTACAAAGAATGTTATTTATATTATCCATGGGAACACTAATTTGTTTTGTGTTTGCATCACATATGAGTATGTCACATCCTGCAATGCAGTGCTCAGGGCTAGCTGGGTACTAGTGGATCGTTCCCATTGGTGCTTGGGGACCATGCTGTGCTGGGGCTGAAACATGGGCTTCCGCCACCACCTGTAGAGTTTTATCCTTGGACAAGGGAACACATTGTTACAGAGAGCATTTTTAGAGGAACTTGACTTTCAGAACTATTGGTTGAACTATATATTAAAACACCCTGCTGACGAACCCAAGAATAAAGAAAGAAATGTTTTGTAATATAGTTGCTGACATATTAATTGCTTCACTCACTTTTGTTCTGGAAATAGCTTCATAGCACGGTTGAACATGATTGAGATATTGATAAGTTTTTGCACAATTCCTAATTTTTAGCCCATCTTGCTCTTTTGCATGCATCTACCATTACAAAAAGGATAATGAAAGGGAATTTAAAGATTTCTGGAAATTTTACATTTAAGTATAGGAAAGTTTTGTTTGTTGCTTATTTAATCTGATTTAGGGAGCTTTAATTTTTTTTTCAATAAAATTGCTCCCCATATATATGGGAAGAGTAGTTTTATTTTATTTATGTTTTTTAAAGTATTTTATTAAACCACCGTGAGATATATACAATTACAAAGATATTGTCCCAGCACCCATCCCTCCACCAGTGCCCATCTCCTACCACCAATGTCCCTGGTTCCTTCCCCCTCCCCAGCCCGCCTCCATGGCAGGTTCTTTATTTCTTTCCCTTTCTCTCAGAGAAGAGTAGTTTTAAATGGAATGGTTTACAGACATGGTGATCTATCCTTTTTACAGTTAGATGAGGAATTTAGTTCAGGGGAAAACTAAATTATTTGCTATAGGAACTGAGAAAGCAGGGTAGGTTGGGACAGAGAGTGGGTGGAAGGGTCCATAAGAAACAGGCATATGTCCATTAAGCTTATTTTCAGGAGGGGTCAGCTGGAAAGCTCTCAGAGTGAATGTTGATGCGTTTGGGCTGTTTATTCCTGTTTTGTAGGGTGTTGCATCTTGGAAAAGTTTTGATAGATAATGCTGCAGTAGAGAAATGGTAAGAAAAAATATATTTGTTGGGTGGCAGACTTTTTGGTGGAGGTGTAATTGGGATGAGAGTGTCTTGCTGGAGGAGAAGTAAGAGGAGGAGGAGGAAGAGGAGGAGGAAGAGGAGGGAGAGGAGGAGGAAGAAGAAGAAAAAAAAGCACGTGATTGGGAATCAGTTCCAGAGTTGGATCCTGTTGACAGGTAGATGTTAAGAAAATTTGAATTTTGGTGACAGGGACTCGTTTTTCTTTGGGAGACACATGGAAGTGTTGGGGGTGTTCTGGGGAATCATGTAATCCTGGGGATGGAACAGGCTGTCCATGTGCAGACATACACTTTAGCTGTTTGAGATCAGCTCTCTTGACCTAACTTTGCTGTTTTATGATTTTGTCTCCAGGATTTTCACACTGCCTAGTGCACTGTGATAAATGTAACTCCTAATATCCATCACCAGTGCTTGTTCCCCTCCCCTCATCCAAAATTCCAGCGGGGATGGTGGTGATAATATTTGCACATTTAAGATAATTGTATACTTTATTTAGAAGTAAAATCCTTCAAGTTAGCAGTTATAAATGAAAGCTGAGTCGATCTCATTGCAGATTATACATTTTTTTTGGCTACTGCTCTGTCTTGCTGAGGTGGTTGTGTTCTCTTTTCGTTTGAAAAATCCCAATCTATTGCTCTGTGAAGTAAAACAGTTTATAAGTAACTAGACACAGTCATTAAAGTATGGTTGTAGGGAGATATGGTTGTGAAAATTGAAGGGGGAGGGTATTCATTTTGCTCTAACTTTAGTTGCTCTTCGAATGATTGGCCAAGCTTGTAATTAGTTGGGAAAAAATATAAAAATTAGGATCCTTAGAGAAGTTGTAAACCTACTTATTTAGAAATCGGAGTAATTTTCCATAGCTTTTAGTAGCTGGAGTATGTGAATATATAATCTTTCAACAAAATTTATTAGAAATTTAGTAATTTGAATTGTTTCTTATCATTTAATACCCATTCCTCTTAGTTTTCTGATTTGTTTATAAGAACGTAGTTTTTTTTTGTTCATTTTAGTGATTAGAAAGATGTATTTTATTTTTTTGGATAATTTTTCCCTCCAACCCCCTGATACTGATTTTAGATTTGTTTGTGATTTTAATTCCAAAGTTAATGTCTAATTTTTGAGTATATTTAAAGTTTGTTGCCTGATCATCTAACCAGGCTCTTGTATAATTTAACTTTTATTTTACAGAGAACAGATTTTTGTTTTCTTAGTGATGTATGGTTAATAATAAACTGCCTAATAACAGATAATTCACAGTCTTAAAGTAATATTTTTTGTTTTATTCTTCTTCCACAAATTATATTATCTGAAAGATGTTGGAAAGTCATTTATTTTTAGGCCAAATAAATGAAATAGCTTTGCATTTTCTTATGGACATGTTTATGTAGAAAATGCATGTTTTTTTCCCCCCTGGCAGAAGAAATAGCTTTTAATAATGGATATGCAAAGGAAGAGTATTGATGAAGCTTTTTATTTATTTACTTTTTAAGTATTTTATTATACCACCGTGAGATATACAAATAAAAAGATATACAATTAAAAAGTTCATGTTTGGGTTTTGGTCATACAGTGTTTCAGCACCGTCCCTCCACCAGTGCCCATCTCCCACCACCAACATCCCCGGTTCCTCCCCCTTCCCCAGCCCTGCTCCATGGCAGGTTCTTTATTTCTTTCCTTTTCTCTCTTTCTTTTCCTTCCCTCAGACTATGGATTATAGAACATACATTAAAAGGTTGTCATGTGTATCCTTTTGCCTCTATTTATGCTCAGTTCTAGGTTGGCATCAGTACCCTCGACTATTTTGACCTGTTCCATTTTCTGTCTTACCTAAACTCTGTTCCCACACGTTTGTGATATTTCCACCTTTGACAAGACCTCCTGATATATGTTTCACTTGACCTTGGATATTGGTATCATAATATGTACATATATATTTATGCCATGCAAATAAATGCAGTCATTCTGTATCTGTCTCTCTCCTTCTGGCTAATTTCGCCAACATAATCTTCTCCATGTCCATCCATTTATAGGCAAATTTTATAACTTCTTTTTCCTAACATAGTTTCTGGTGTTACCAAAGCTTTCAGTATCGATTTTCGGGCACTCTGTGTCTTATGTGAAAAGCTAAAGTAGGGATGGTGTTTCCGCCGTATTTTTGGTTTCCCAGTAGATTCCCAGGAGTGGTATGGCTGGGTAAATGGGAGTTCAATTTCTAGTCTTTGGAGGAAAGTCCATATTGTTCAGAAAGGCTGTCCAGCCGGATTCTGATGAAGCTTTTAAACTTAAATAAAAGTACAGTAAATTGGGGTGAGGGCTTACACTCATTCCTACAATACATTCTATAAAGTAAATCACCTTAAGGGTATTGGAGAGATAATATAGTGGGTAGAACACTTGCCTTACACACAGTCAATCCAGGTTTGATACCCAGTATCTTATATAGTCTCCCTAGCCTATCCAGGAATGATTCTTAAGTGCAGAGCCAGGAGTAAATAAGTTCTGAGTACTGCTAGGTTTGCCCTCCACCCATTACCACCAAATCATGTTGTGATATTGGTGATGGTGAGATCATATGAGAATATGAAAATTCATCATTTGAGTGAATCGAGTCAGTGCATTTTTTAATAGGCAAGGAAAGGTGAAATCTTTATTTTCAAGTAAATATCTTTCCCATGCAAATTATATCATATTTAAATGTAAATATAATTCCTAAGAACCTAAACAAAGGTAAGTTACTTGTAATGCATATAACTGACAGGGAAGTCCTAACTAGAATATATGAAGAAATTCTAAAGTGCAAACAAAATAAAACAAAGAGGACAATGGGGATATAGGGTAAAGATTCAAGAAGATGTTCCACCGAAGAGGAATTACTTTGGATTTTTTTTTTTTTTTAGTCCTCCTGGTCTCTGTATTGCCTGGCCTTGGATATTGGTCTCATACTATTTGTTTTATCTCCCAGAAATGAATGCAGTCATTCTATATCTGTCCTTTTCCTTCTGAGTCAGTACATTAAGTGTCATGTTATTGCTGATGTATATTTGTTTTGAGATTAATAATAATTATAACATTTTATAATTGTTGTTAGATATTGTTGTGATAAATTAATTAGATGTTTATAAATGGTTATTTTGCACCTGCTTAGAGAAGCAGTGTCTTTTGATTGATAATAAGTCAGCAAATATTATTTAATGCATTTGGCACATATGGAATTTTGGCTTCTGCTGTACTGATATTAAGATAAATAATCCAAGAGTCCTCACTCTAGGTGTGGCTGCAGTGCCCAGTCGCATAGGCAGGTGGCAGACTGGAGACAAGCTTGTCTACACCCAGGGCTCTGCCCCGTGGGCCCCGGATGGTTGATAGCCTGACATAGAAATAGACTGGTTCCCCTGAGATGAGTACAGAGCCATGGCAGAGCCTGGCAAGTTACCCATGGTGTGTTCAATATGCCCAAAACAGTAACAATAATGGACCTCATTCCCAGTGAATGGAGACATTACTGTTGCCTGCTTCGAAGCAAATCGATGAACAACGGGAAGACAAGTGATACAAAGTGATGATGGAAATAGAGAAAAAATAATTTATATGATATGTGATTATTGCTGCGATGTATCTGTTTAGTGCAACTGTATATAATTTATTTCAAACTTTTTTTCTTCAGAATGAACTAGGGTGAGTTAGGAATTAGGTAAAGTATGACATCATAAGAGTATTTGAGGTATCTGCAAATGAATCAGAATGTCTAGAAGAACAATAGGAAAAGAGTGAACATCAGAGAAAGAGGAGACAGTGTGTGTGTGTGTGTGTGTGTGTGTGTGTGTGTGTGAAAAATGTATGTAGGTAGTATTTCAAGGAAGAATTTACTAAAGGGGTGTAAAGTAAGTGTAAACCATAGGGCGTCATAGATAAACTTCAAGAAATAGAAGACTTCATTTTGCTATAACATTACACTAGTTCTCTATTCTTCCTCTGTCACCCCTTTCATTTTAAGTCAACCTTTGTCTTAGAAGCTTTCAACAAAAATCTATTTAACTGACTTGCTGAATCAATTGATTTTGTTATTGCTGAATAAAATATATTGACTGGCTCTTACCTACATGATTCTGGCTTATAGACTTCTCTTTAGCAGGCTTGCACTAGTCATTCTTCCAGAGTGAGTTGTAGACTTAATCATGAGTTGGCTTTTTAAGCTTTCAAATGTGTTTTTGTCTGCTTTTTATCTTTCTAATTGTACAATTAATAACTATTATGTATATTTATGAAATTATGATTTTTCTATGAAAATGTACATTTGGGGGTTGAAGAAAATGGTACAGAGGTAAGATGCTTATCATTCATGTGAATAACTCTGATTTCAATCCTTGGCACCTATGGTCCTCCATCATGGCTAGGAGTCACATCTTAGTACAGAGCCAGGCTTACCCCCTGAGTACTGCAGGGTGTGGCTCACTACCCATCATTTTACTATATGTTACTGTTGTTGATATGTAGTAAATAAATATATAGTTGATACATAGCAAATACATAAAAATTGTTGATATATAGTAAATTTAATTCCTAGGGAATATATGCTATATGCTTTTATATATGCTGCTATATGCTATATGCTTTTTAAGAAGTCACTTAAAAATCTTGTTTTGAATTAATTGAGTGACAATTGGATGAATAGAGTTGTTTGAACAGTTATCTAACGATATTTCCAGTAATTTTGCAAACATCTTAAATTTGTTTTTTTTTGATGCTGGAGAGACAGCTAAAAGACTAGAGCACATATTTTGTAATGCACAAACCCCAAATTTGATCCCTGACACCACTTGATGCCAATCATTATGATTACTAGCAGGAGCACCCCCATAGCTCACAAGCAGACTCAGGAGTGGTCTCAATATCAAACAAAAAAAAAAAATAGATGAACCTTTACTCCATTTTTATTTTTTTTATTTATTTTTATAAGTATTTTATTATACCACCGTGAAATATACAGTTACAAAGATGTTCATATTTGGGTTTTGGTCATACAGTGTTCCAGCACCCATCCCTCCACCAGTGCCCATCTCCCACCACCAATGTCCCCAGTTCCCTAACCCTCTCTCCCAGCCCGCCTCCATGGCAGGTTCTTTATTTCGTTCCCTTTCTCTCTATCTCTTTCTCTTTTCCTTCCCTTCCAGATTGTGCATTACAGAACATACATTAAAGGGTTGTCATGTGTATCTTTTTGTTTGCATTTAATGCTCAGTTCTAGGTTGGTATTAGTACTTTCGACAATTGTTAGCACACTGTTCCATTTTCTGTCTTACCTAGTCTCTGACTCCCACACGTTTGTGATAATTTCCACCTTTGACAAAACCTCCTGATACATGTTTCACTTGACCTTGGATATTGGTATCATAATATGTACATATATATTTATGCCATGCAAATAAATGCAGGCATTCTATATCTGTCTCTCTCCTTCTGGCTAATTTCACTCAGCATGATCTCCATGTCCATCCATTTATAGGCAAATTTTATAACTTCATTTTTCCTAACAGCTGTATAGTATTCCATTGTGTAGATGTACCAAAGCTTCTTTATCTAGTCATCGATTTTCGGGCACTCTGGTTGCTTCCAGATTCTGGCTATTGTGAATAATGCTGCTATGAACATAAAAGTAGGGATGGTGTTTCCACTGCGTATTTTTGGTTTCCCAGAGTAGATTCCCAGGAGTGGTATGGCTGGGTTGAATGGGAGTTCAATTTCTAGTCTTTGGAGGAATGTCCATATCGTTTTCCAGAAAGGCTGTACCAGTCGGCATTCCCACCAACAATGGATTCATGTCCCCTTTTCCCCACATCCACGCCAGCACTTGTTCTTGCTCTTTTGAATATGTGCCAGTCTCTGTGGTCTTTACTTCGTTTTTAGAAGATCAAGCTGGCCTTCATAGAGAATGAAAGAAAGATAATGCTGATTGTTCATCTGTAGACCTTAACTCAAAGAAAAGGTCCATACCTGATATCCAAAGATTGGTATATGGTGAATGAACATGACTTCCGATGTCTGGTGTTAATATAGACCTGGTAAAATAATTGGTTTTTATGATTTCCCTACTTTTACTTCTTTTTTTTCAGTTTGTTGACAAAATTCTTCAAGTCTAACCTGATTTTGCTAAACAGGTTTTTAAAGGTTTTATCACCTTTTTATAAAGATTTCTGCTTGGGGCTGGAGCAATATTATAGCAGGGGCAATATTACAGCAGTTAGGGCATTTGCCTTGCACGTGGCTGACCTATGTTCGAATTCTAGCTTTTCTTACGGTTCCCAGAGCACCGCCAGTCGTAAGTCCTGAGTGCAGACCCCTGAGCAACCCCTGAGCATGGTTAGGTGTGACTGAAAAAGCCCACCCCCAAAAAAAAAAAAAAAGAATTTTTACTTTAATCTCCAGAGATTCTCGAATTGATTAGGCTCCTAGCCCCTTTTCAGAAAAAAAAATTCTCTTAATGACTCTTTAGAAATTTGCCTTTTTTAAAGTAAGCATATAGGAAGTGCCTAAGGTTACTAACTCCGTGATTCCAGAACCCCACTGTGAAACACTTGTCTACACTAATCACCTAAATTATATCTTAGACCAGTTTCAAACTTTTTAAACCTGCGGCCTTGCGTGTTGGTGCACCCTCCCTTATGAAGCATGCATTTCCAGTGGGAGAGATGACAGACTGTACTGAGAGAAGCACTGGGATAAAGGTGTGCACAGATGCAGTAAGTGCAGAGGAAGAGTATCTGACTTCTGGAGGAAGCTTATGGGAGATGAAACCAGTGGATCTTGAAATTTTAGTAACTATTTGCTGTGGAAGCAGCAGGTGTGCAAGATAACCGAGAAACACTAAGGAGAGCAAACATGCTCTTGTGCACATTTTAATGCCGCTTACTACTGTTGATATATAGAAAGGTAAGGACTGATCAGTAGGTGCTTTTGTGCTAGATATAGGAGTTTTGTATGCTCTTCTGAAAACCTTTCATTGGGAAGAATTTTGAGTATGGAAAGGTGTGGTTGGATTTTTTTGTATTACAAAGTTCACTCTGATGATAGTGGGAGAAAGATTGAAGGAACAGTGTGGGGTTGGAGCAGAGGTGGGTATGTAGCAGTTCTGTGTACAAGGATAAAATGGATGGATTTTTGAAAGAATGTGGTTGATAGGTCATAGGTGAGCTAGTTTAGGAGAAGATGAATGAAAGTAGTTTTTTTAGTAAAATATAAGTGCAAAAATCACATATGACCCTTTAAAAATCTTTTATATATAGTATCCTGCAAAGAATTTTGCCTAGTGCTTGGTTTAAAAACAAATACAGGCAAGTTAGCAGAATTTCAAAGGAATTGGCTGAACATAAAGGTGGAGTTATCTTTGATCTATTAGTTGTAGAACAGGGTGGGTGAACTGAAGGAAGCCTTCAAATGAAGTCTGAAGGAGAGACTGAATGTGGGGAGAATAGGTTCTTTTGCTTGTGGCCGACCTGGGTTCGAACTCCGGCGTCCCTTATGAGAACAGGGTTAGAACCTGGTTTTGTGTGTTGGGATGCAGCATGCTGGGACAGGCTCATAGTTTTGAGAGATGGAGTTTGAAAATTATGCTGTGGAGAAAGCTCCAAGCAGGTGATATTAGATTTTAAGAATCAAAATGTTTAATAACTCTGGTAGTAGCTTGGAAGTCATCTGGGAAGTGGTGATATTTATGGATCGAGAGTAGGGTCCCTCTTCCTTGCTGATAGGGAAAGTCCAGGAAGAACAGTATGAGATTTAAAGATACTGACTAGGTTGGGAAGGTGGCTCAAATTGGAGAGCACCTGTGCGTGTGTATGTGAGTCCATTTAATCCCCAGCATTGCTTGGCTTCCTGAACACCACTGATTGTCTTCGGTGGCTCTTGAGTATTGCAAGCAGTGGACCCTTTTGAAAAGAACAAAAGATATTATTTCTAGTGAGGGAGGTTACTACTTTGAGGCTTTTTAAAATATGTAATGCTAACTTGGGGTTTTGTCCAGTTATTTGTGGAATATTTGGAATCCGATTTAAGGGCCTAAGAGAACTAAAACCTGACAAGTCTTGCAGGCATGTTAGACCTAAACTTTTAATGAAAGCATCTGAAATAGGTATGCAGATTGTGTTAACTGCAGGTAGAATTACTTTGCAAGTTCAGGTGGAAGGTTTTCTTTTCTTTTGCTTTACTTTTGTTGATTGTTCTAGCTGTTTACCCACTTCACCCCACCCCCATTTCTGATAGAGTGTACCTGTGATGGTCCTAAGTAAAGACTCTGGAATTAAAAAATGAATATTATTATAAATCGACAGTAGGCTAAAATAATTTTTCTCCCCATCGTAGTTTATACTACAAAAAATAAGGACTTATCAGTAAGTTGTTTCATTTACTTTTTTCCTTTTCTGAAGGCACAGTGAGCTTTTGATGGCACTCTCATAATTCCTAATTTATGACCTGGTTGATTTCAAGGAATAGCTTTTTGACAGGTTATTGTAAATTAAACCCTTTTTCTATTGACTCTTGTCAGACAGTGAGATTTTGTTCTCAGGGACAGATGTTACAATAGAGAAAGACTGATTTAGTCATGAAAGTGAATAAAGAAGTATAATGTACTTATGTAAATAAAAAGTTTGTGTAAATACTTGGTTTACTAACTTGTAGTGTAAAATATGTTACATGGTTATAGTTAATGTAAGTTTTCTTTTTTATGAGATTCTTTTGCATTTGTTTTGCTGATTGTTGGTTTTGAAAATACCACTCTACGTCTATGAATTTATGCCTCTGAAAGTATTTGAATGGGAGTGGCTGTTTCCATGACTGTTTTCTCTTAAGTGAATTTTTGCTGCTAAATCCACACTAACATGGCTCTTGGCATTTATTTGAGGTAGGTGTTGTGTTTGCCATCAGCTAGTTTTAAACACAAGGTTGGTTTTCTTTGCAGTTATATAAGATAAGGTAACAAATGCTTGTACTTGAGACTTTCTACCTCAGGAGTGGCCAGAAATAGATATTTTTAGTATTGTCCTTCTTTAGAAAGAATGCATTATGATGATTATTTTCTTTAAACAAACCAATATTTACCAGCTGGAGCATGCTTTAGTCTGGGACATCTTCCTCTTAACAAAATCCAGCCCCGAGATTTCATTAATCCTCTGGGTAAAATAGTGTAGGTCTTAGACAAATGGGCAGTAAACCTGCACCCCAGGAATGAATAGAATAAAGCAGTTTAGGGTTTTGTAGATATAGAATGCCACATAAGCAAAAATATAATAGGAAACTCCCATAATCTTATGCTATGCTTTAAGTCTGCTGATTGGCTATGTAAAATGTCCTAGTCTGTGCTCTTAATGTACCAATTAAATTTTTATATACTTGCTAGCTATTCCTTAATGTCTTTGTCAACTTAAACAACAATAACTCATGTATTAGGGACTAGAGTTGAGCAGTGATTATTGTATTAAATAATGGTCAGCCTGTGTGCTCACATGTCTGTCAAGGCAACCCTAAAACTTGGGCAGTCCTCATGTGGTGTTTCTCTCCTTATGTGTTTGTCTCATTTTTATGTGCCTATTCCTACTGGCTGGAGGTTGAGTACCAATGCTACTAACTTTAGACACTTGGAATTTATTTTTTTAAATAATTTTGTAATTGTATTTAAAATACCGGGTTGTTTCTAGCTACATGTTTGAATTCTCCAAAATGAAGAGGCTAGGTTAGATCATTATATCTGGAAGTTGCTTCCAGAAATAAAATTCCAGTACTTTTTATGTAACTCTTAATTGTACATGTATTTGCTATATGACTCTTTATGAGTGATTTTGAGGTATGTAATCATTGTTTTCTAAGTTCATTAAAATTGAGGCAAAGTTTTGGAGAGATATTTCTGGAAGTTAATGCAGGCTTTTGTTAAAATTTGGAGACTCTCAGAGCATTTGACCTTGAAATGATTTGTAGGAGTGGTTGGGAGAAAGAGAAAAGAAGATGGCAGGAATCATCATGACAGTTCATAAATTAAATAAAGCACCTGCTTTACCAGTAAGAATTATGACATATCTTTTTGTATCTTGTTGTTCATGAACAAAGATGGTGATAGAGATTCTAATCTAACTGGACCATATGCCTTGTTTCTCAGGAAAGGTAATAGGATTTTGATTCATCTGCATTCTGTCATCTGATCTCTTGTCTAACTATTAACACATAACTGCAAAACGGATGGTCAGGAGTGCAGTATATATCTTTAGCACAGAGCAGGATTGCACCGTGTGATTGAAGTATGGGTCTATATGATTAGAAGTTAGGAAATAACTACTTTGTGAAAACATACACATACAGACTTTTTCTAAGTTTAACGACACATAATGTGAACAGCTTATATAATGCCTTGCCACTATGTAGAACAATGTCAATGATTTCTTTATTAAAAAGTGTTACAATGTCATTACAATGGTGAAAGAAATTTTCTGGTAGCATACTTTGCCATGGTTCCACTGGATGTGTGCACATTCACAAGATAAGTGGAGAGAAATTTATTATGGTTCAGTTTAACTACAATCTGCTCCTTCTCTGAAAAGTCAGAAATACAAGGTGAAGTTAAAATATTCTGAACTATTTGCAGAAATGCCATTGAAGCATGTAAAGTATCAAAGTGTTTCTTAAGTCATCACTGAATTTAGGTAGACAGGCAGAGAGATCAGAATAGAATGTGAAGTGGGAGTCATTCTCCTCCCTTCTCAACTGCAGTGGAGATAGTTGCAGTGTGTTTAATGCAGTCTGCTTAAATTTGAAAATTAGTGCGATCAGGCTCTCCAGTATATAGACCTAGAATGAGCTGAAACATCATAAGACAATGTAGAAATACTAATTAAGGTACAAACAGCTTTTAGGTGAAGTCAACTTGAGTAAATTTTAGTTTAATTACTTTATATTCTGTAAACACCTAGGAATTTCTTCATAAAAGAATTTTCCTGACTACTGAACACTTAATAGTAATAGAATAACAGTAAACAATTTTGACTCCAGGTTAAGAAAATTACCCGTTGAGTAGGTTCTTCAATATAGTTCCTTGACCTGTGAATCAATATTGAAGCAAGTGTATGAGTCCTACTCTTTCCACCCCCTGGGATAGTAGGACATTCACTTTAACAGTTTCACAAACATCTCTTTTAAGTATTCTTTTGTTATTTAAGTAACCTAAGTGACTGTGAGCTTCTTAATAGCAGATTGCTCTTTTGTAACTTTTATGTCCCTATAGCCTAACAGCCAAAGGCACAAATTAGGTGCTCAATAATTAATCATAAATGAATGAAATTTTGCAGACATCTACTCACAATTTAGTTACATGAGCATATGTTCTGATTCCCCGAGTTCTTATGCATTAATTAGAGTAATGAAACCTATGAATTATAAGTACATGGTAATAAGTGGTTTAGTTTAATAAAAAACCTATATGCCTTCCAATCTTTTTCAGAGAAGAACTGTAGAAAGAAGAATTTGGAAATTTTCTTTCTTTTTATAATCTGGTTTTGAGGAGATGAAGTGATTCAGGATGTTTCTACTGTGGTGTATTTCCTTATACAGAACATTAGATTAGAGGGCCTTAATGATGGATATTGGCCTTTCATGTAAGGTATGATATAATTAAAAATTGGATTAACATTAGGATAGATTGTCAAGCATCTCATTTCTTAGTCTAATTTGGAGTGACTTAAATTAGTTTTCCTTTATAGATTTTCAATACTGCATATACTTATTTATTGAATGTTTGCTGTGGGCACAGTGTTATTTTAGATGATTATATGCTCATGGAGGGGATGTGTTCTTCCCCTGTCATAATGACAGTGCTTATGGGAGGGAGAAGATAATTGAGGGGATGTTTATTTAAATGATATGCTCAACTCCTTTTTGTCAGGGGAGGTGCTATGTGAATATCAAGCATCTTTTACCTTGTAGAAGTTTTGGTGCACGAATGGTGTTTTCATTTCTAATGTACTTGAAGTTTGCATTAGTCCAAATATCAGTGGTGAAATACGTCACATGGATCATTATTATTTTATATGTAAATTTTATTTTACCCAACTGAATTTTTATTTCCAGCAACTTTTCTTCCATTTGTGTTAATTTCCCCTGTGAAAAACAAATAGTCCACAAACATTTTTGTTTTTGTAGGTCATTATATAGTATATAAACATCATGTGGTTAGTGTTGAATAATACTAATACTTTTTAAAATATTTTATTTAATTTTCCTCCTTTACCGCTACCTTCTTTGTTGCATGATGACTAAGACTCCTATACTTTTAGTTATGCTCTTGCATGTACTGGTCTCAGGTCTGCTATATGGTTGCACACTTGGTTGCAATGCTCACTGTAATGCTCACACACTTGGTTACTTTGGGCTGGAAATCACACATATTTGTGTGGTGCCAGGATTCCCAAACAGAGACCTGCTGGGATTGTATTTGGCAGGTGTTCAGTGGGTGGGGATGGGAGTGATTTTCCACATGGGCAGATGATCTACCACAGAGCTATCCCTTGGTCCTTGATCCCTTTAAGTACATTTTTAGTTAAAATTGAACTGTGATTCTGCTTAAGTTAACACATTTACATTTTTTTTTAATTTCAGATGTTAATAAGTTCTAATTTCTTAAAGATTCAGATTTCCTAGTTAAATTTATAGGTGTAATTTTTAAAATTGCTATTCCAATTAGTTGTTATTATTTTTTTGGGCCACATCTGGTGATGCTCAGGGCTTACTTAAAGCACTTTGCTCAGGGATCATTCCTGGCAGTGCCTGGGGTACCGTATGGGGCACCAGGGATCTAACTCATATTGGCTCCATGCAAAGCAATCACCCTACCTGCTGTACTGTGTCTCTGGTCCCAAGAATTGTTATTTTAAAACTGCTGCTTTCATCTGTTACTCTCTTCATTTATCCCCCTGTTGTAATTTGCTTAATATTCAAGTTGTCCTTATCTTCCATTCCAGAGCTTTAATTCTGTATCTTCCTTTTATTACTAACATGTTTTGGTGGCTTTCCATTTTACTTAATTTATATTAACATATTTGCTTTGTACTGAAGAAAAGCCATTTTTTCAGTCCTTTTGCATGCAATTATTTTTCAAAGGATTCTAAGCTATTTATAACAGGAAAACACGTTAAAGACATATTAAAATAAATAAGAGAAATAGTAATAAAGCAAAGAGATCATCAAATATGGAGATTATAAAACAGATTTCGTTGCTCTATTTATAATTTACATGTGATGTTAAACATGTAAGTCATAAAGAAAATGGTATGTACTTAATATGTTTGTAATGCTGAGGATAGACAATTTTTACTTAACTGAGCAACAAAGCTTTTATTTTGATCCTAAGGAAGTTCTTACATAGGATGTTATAATCTTCATGATAATAATAAATGTAGGTAATAATTATCAGACCAGACACCGCTTAAGAGGTTTATTTGGCTAATTTGTTCAATTATTATGCTAAGTAGTTTCTTTCAGCAGAGGAAAACCAGACTCAGCAGTAAACACCAAGCCCTCTGGGTAGATAGAGCATGTGGTGTAGGTAGTCTGTTCTTTTCTATTGTAATACTTGATCTTTGTAACAGGTCTTTCATGATAAACTGTCTTTTTTTTTTTTCTATATTTTTTTATCCCACTTGGAAACAGCTCACTTACTAGGAAGTGAGTTCATAGAGCTGAATCTTGAAACTTATTGGCATAATCAAAGTAAACTTAAGCTCTCAATTTGAGACCAATAAAATGCTGTAGACTGTTTTTTGATAACATCATTTTTACTACTCTTTGAACGATTTCTGTGAAGCATTTTTTACTTAACTGGGGACCCAGAAGCTTTGTTAAGTGATATGATCAGGGTGAACTAAGAGTACCTCAGGAGTAATTTGAATGCATAGCCCTGTTTGGGCAGCATTTTTGTCTTTCACTGCATGTGCATTTGACTGTTCCAGCAGAGCATCTGCACATAGGTCAGTTAATGTGAGTTTCCTGTAAGACTCAGTGAGTGACAGTTCAGCTTGTTTAACTGAGTCACAACAGAACACCTCAGCAATTTAGACTTCAAATGCTAGCTTTGAACATTTCATCCTTTGTTTAAACTTCTCTAATGTGACCTTTAAGCTCCCTAACATGTGGTATAAATTTTAGAGTTTCTGAACCTTAATTGCTGAGGTCTATCCTGAGTTTTATCACCCCTCTACTACCTCTCATGTTTATAAATTATTATTTTTTTGACCCCAAATATCTAGCCTTTGAATTTCAAACAGATCAGGCAGATTTAAAAAAAAGTATATTAAAAGGAGCATAGTCAACAATTCCTCTCCACTCCCATTTTTTTGGTATTCTGTTTAGTTGGATATTTGAACATATCAGCTTTATTGCCATGTTTTTGCCCCCTTATCTTGTTTTCTGTGTTATATTAAAACACATAATTTCAGGGGTCAGCTATAATTGTAACAGTAGGTTATGAAATGTGAGAATAGTTATAACTATTGAACATACATTTCTATTGAAAAGTCATTTCCATAGCTTATAATTGACCACCTTTCTTCTTTTGCCAAAGTAAGAGGGGAGGCTAGGACTGAGCTATTGCCTATCTTTAGGTAATAGCTATTGCCTGTTTCATAGAAAACCAATGAGCCAGAATCTATATGGTAAGAGTGAAAAGGCAAGATACGGTGACATAATGTAAAAATTCATTTTACTAGATAATAGTTTCTTAGGGTTGGTTGAAAAATTGATGCTTGGGTTAAGGATATTTCTTTTTTTTTTTTTTTTTTTTGGCTTTTTGGGTCATACCCAGCAATGCTCAGGGGTTTCTCCTGGCTCTGCACTCAGGAATTACTCCTGGCGGTGCTCGGGGGACCATATGGGATGCCGGGATCGAACCCAGGCCGGCACAGGCCGGCCGTGCAAGGCAAACGCCCTACCCGTTGGGCTATCGCCTCCGGCCCCAAGGATATTTCTGAACTTTGATATCATACATCATTTTAGAGAAATACAAATCTGTTAGTCTATTTAAAGTTTCAAGGCGACTGTAACTGTTAGATTTTTGAAAAAAAATTCTAGCCTTATTCATTTAAGACCCTATCATAAATGAGTAGACATGTATATATTTTTTAATTTTATTTGTTTATTTATTTTAAATTAATTAAATTTTGCTTTTTGGGTTACACCCTGCAATGCTCAAGGGTTTCTCCTGGCTCTTTGCTCAGGAATCACTCCTGGTGGTGCTCAGGGGACCATATGGGATACTGGGTATCGAACCTGGGCCAGCACGGGCCAGCTGCATGCAAGGCAAACGCACTTCCCGCTGGACTATCACTCCGGCCCTATTTTTTTGCTTTTTTGAGTCACACCCAGCAATGCTCAGGGGTTACTCCTGGCTATTTGCTCAGGAATTACTCCTGGCGGTGCTTGGGGGATCATATGGGATGCCTACGATTGAATCCAGGTCAGCCGTGGTGCAAAGCAAAATGCCCTACCTGCTGTGTTATCACTCCGGCCCCATAGACGTCTATATTTATGGAGCATTCTTTGGTAAAAATGGTCACACAGTTATTAAAAAGAATTTTTTGTTTAAATTGCATTTTAAAAGTTTAGTCACTCTTATTGTCTCCCCAAATGATCATCCGGGAAATTTCAAAAATTATAATCTTGTCACTTGTCACTTGACTTCCCATTAAGTTATAATAATATAATTTTACTTAGTTAAAGTGATGCTATAAAGCATTACTTTCAATTTTAAATAATGCTTGTCGATTGAAGTAGTTTATTTTTGCCTCTTTCTAAAACCCAGAAATTTTAGAATAAAAAAAAATTTAGATACATTGAATAATTTTGGATAATATAGTGAGATTATGTTACATGATACCTATATTGCCATAAATGTAAGAAAATTAAAAATATTCTACATCCATATTTTTTAAATATTTGCTAAGAGTGAAATATTTTAGGTATGTTTGCATTTGCAAAAGGAGGTTTGAGGAATAGCTTCGCTTCCTAGACATAACCCATTTTGATAATGAAGGCTAAATTAATTTCCCCCTTAACACCAAGGCCTAATTGTTCTTATGTGAAGGCAATATACTTAAAATGGAAGTACTTTTAAGCTTTTATTTGTGTTCTGTGATTGATATTCATTTTCATCTTTTAAAGAGCATTTTCTTCTGCAGAAGAATGCAAAAATCATTAAAAAATATCTCTTTCAGCTCCTAAAGTCAGTTTTCTTTTGTTCTGTAGCTAACAAAATACTCAACTCCTATTCCTTTTTCATCTGAAAAAGTTTTAGACACTAAATAAGTAACAGACCAGTAACATTATTAATATTTTAATAATTTGGGATCTAATGAAAAGGACTTCTCTCTTCTCATGCTGTTTTCACACACTGTCATTTTTACCTGATGGATTTGAATAGACTTAGATTCTTTGTGTAGGATATTAAAAACTTAATGTGTGATTACAAATGGGAAAAGTTGGGAGAAGATCCTATGAAAAAGATCTTTGAAAGCAGTTTGTCCTGGACATAGCTGCCGCCATATTTACTCACCCACTGGCCCTGCTCTAATGATCCATCCATGGCTAAATCTCTGAGGAGATGCAAGCCAAGCAGCAAAAACTTCGTCAACACACTGGTCTCCAGTGCACCCTTGGGAGCTGGGAGGCAGAGTGCCCTCCCTGCCAAAGCCCCTGGCCGCTGCACCCAAGCCCCACTGCTGCAGCCACACCGGTAGCTCAGCTCCATCGCTTATTAAAACTCTCTGGAGAGACACCAAACTGCTAATAATTTAAGGTAACTTGGTTCCCAGGCTGAGAACCTGGGGGTCTTTTTAGAGTAGTGGTGGGCAGCCTCCCCACCCTTCCCCCATACTTCCAGAATCCTCGGAAGCAGTGTCCACTTCCCACAGCTGCCGCCATGTCAACTCAATTGCCTCGACCATAGATTCTGAAGTCTCTGGACACCTACTAACTGCTCAGTGCTGACGTTCCAGTAGGAGCACACTGAATTAGATGAGAAAGGAACATAGAAGCCAACAAAACCCAACAAATAAAAACAATGGCACAGTAAACTCAACTAGTTACAGATAGTTTAGTAATTCTTTGGGGGGGCACACCTGGCAATTCTCAGGGGGTTACTCCTGGCTCTGAACTCAGGAATTACTCCTGGTGGTGCTCAGGGGACCATATGGGATGCCAGGATTGAACCCAGGTTAGCCATGTGCAAGACAAATGCCCTACCTGTGGGACTAACACTCCGGCCCCAGTTTAGTAAATTCTTAGATGAGGACTTACCAAACTCCATGTTGAGATATAACAATTTTCACATAAAATTTGTTTTATACTTGTATTGATTTTAATATTGTAGCTTTGTTATCTAATTAATTTCAACTCTATAATTGTCTCAACAGTGTTGACATATGTCTACACTGAAATAAATAAAACGTAAAAATAGTTACCCTGAAATAATTTTAAAGTTATTTAAATCAACATACTATTACAGGGAAAATAAAATATATTTAATTCAGAAAATATTCTTGAGGGGCCAGAGTGCTAACACAGTGGGAAGGGCCTTTGATTGCTCCTGGCAGACGCCATTTGATGTTCGGCACCCCGTATGTCCCCTGGAACACTGCCAGTAGTAATTTCTGAGTGCAAAGTCAGGAGTAATCCCTGAGCATTGCTGGATGTAATGCAAAGAAAAATAAAAAGAATCCTTGAATTTGAGATGATCCACCTGGTAAGGTGCTTGTCTTGCAGGTGACCAACACAGACCAGACACCACCCTTGGTCTCCTCAGCATTACAGAGCCAAGACTGAGCAGAGTCAGTGTGGCCCTGTTCCCCCCTCCCCCAAACAAATACAAAACAGGTGCTAAAAAATTATTCTAAAAACTTAAAATACTTCAGAAATCTATGAGTACTTAGTGAGGAATATTATCAAATGCTAAAATATGGACTTTTAAAAACCTTTTAATTTTCGGCCACACCTGCCAGTACTAAGGGCTTGCTCCTGGCTTTTCTCACCAGGCTCATTTCTGGAGTGTTCAGAGGAACAGATATCCAGTCAGTGAGTGCAGGGCAAGTACTGTACTTACTGTAATATAATTCTGGTCAAAAATATTAATTATTTTGCATGTTCAGCTTAATGTTATGTGCAGACCATGGCCATTAATTGCCTTAATATCAAGGTCTCTACATTACAGAGACAGACACTCTAGTAGATTACCTGTAGGTTGTACATTATCTAGTAGATTGTAGGCTGTTCTGTAGATTATCTGTAGGGTTGTAGTTTGTTATAATTGACTGGCATTTCAGGATTTTTTGAAAACTCTTAATTTCTTTTTTGTTCATTAAAATATATTTTGTACTTAAAATCTTTTTTATTGGAATGTATATTTTAATTTGCATTCTTTCAGCAGGAGAAAAGTCATTTTGAGTTGCCTGTATTAAAAATTTCCTGTTTTTATTGTAAGTTTTGGGTCATCTGACTTAGTATGATTTATTTAAGATGCTTCTCGATTGGTCCCTTATTTAAAGTGAGTTAGAGTAATTCATTGAAAGACCAGACAGAGGTCCAGTAGTTCAAAGGACTGAAGTACATTATTTGTGTGTGGGAGCCCCAGGTTTGATCCCAGGTACCACGTGGTTTCCTGAGCATGTGAAAGTCCTCCGCCATTATGAACTTGGAGTAACTTTTCAACACTACCATAAGTGATCACAAGTACTATGAAAAGAGGAATAGATCATACATGGTTCTGGTTCCCTTTTTTAAATCGAATTATCCCTCAGGAAACTTATTCACAACACTACTTCATTTCCTTCTTAATCACCCTTCTCAATCAGCTCTTTCCCCAGTTCAACATAACACAAGATTTCTGTCTTAGACTAGCAGATGGAACTTACAACCCAACTACTCGTTGTTTTCTCTTTTATATGCTCTTACTTTAAAATGCTCACCGCTTTTTTTCCCTTTGGGTCACACCCAGTCATGCTCAGGGGGTTACTCCTGGCTCTGTGCTCTTGGAGGTGCTCAGGGGGATGATATGGTATGCTGGGAATTGATCCATGGATGCCTTACTTGCTGTACTATCCCTCGGGTTGCTTGCCTCCTTTAATGGCCAGATTCTCTTAGATCTCCCATTGGCCTCCACACATTCAAGCCTCAACAAAATAAATTTTGTATACAAACAAGATATCTTACTTTCAGAACATAAACTGGCAGCTACAGGAGCAATTGGTTCTTTTCTAGAAAGAGACCTTTCAAGGCACCAAAATGAAATGCCACTTTTTTCTTGCTCTGGGCATTACAAGATACTGACAGTTTTCTTGGATAATCTTTGAAAAGTTTTATGATGTGAATATACTATTGCTATTATTCTTTTTGTGGAGGAGTAATAGATACATAGTTAGTTTCAAAGTATGTAAAATCTGTATGAGATTTTACATACACATATACATATGCATGCATATATAATCGACAATTTTTGAGATGTTTTTACCAGGAATTTAATAAGTTAATTTGTGATGAAAATAAATTAAATTATTTATGTAAAATAAATTGAAGCAGCATAGAGATATAATAACTAAGATGATAAATTTGAAGGAATAAGTCTAAGTTTGGGACCCATTTTTGAAACTTACAATTAGTATAATTTTATAAAAATCTCTTTGAAAAGTTTAGTTTTCAATTTCTCTGTCTAGCAAAAAATATTTTAAAATGCTTTAAAAATCGTTGTTTTGTGAACTTAACTCAGTTAACCTCTCATTTGAAAGTGGAACATTTAAGTTTTTGATAATTTTTTTGTCTAGGTCTGTTCAGTTTTTACCCATATGAATTAATATTAGTAACATTCTGAGATCCCAATATAATTTGGGAAATAATACTAAATATGTGTCCTTTTGGATAGTTGGGGACATGTATATAAAACTCTTTCTGATCTTTAATTTCTATGTATATATTGACAAACAGTTACTGTGCCAACATCCAACACAGTACTTGAAATTGTTATTGTTCAATAAATACTTGATGAATAAATTAACTCTTTAAAAAATCTGAAAAAAATTAAGATTTTTGCAATGGGTTCTGATTATCAGTGAAGGAAAATTATAACCTGCTGTTATTTTTGAAACAAATTTGTTTATTAAATGTACTTAGTTTTCACATTTCTGATTTTGCTCCCTTTGTTCATAAAATGCTCAACTTCCTTTCTCCAAATGAGTCTCCTGCCTGTTCTCCAGTTCTGTGACAATAATACTTCCTCATTGAAATGCTGCCCTGCCTGTTGGGACTCATACACCTCTTTGATCACCTGCCCCTTTAGACCTCTCTAATGATATTTAAGTCAAACAGTGCCATGTGTTATTATCAGTAGTGCTCAGCAATGTCTATGCAAACTTACTAAGATCTTAACTTATAATTAGTGAAGTAGATGGTGAGTAGAATAGAAATATGTTGTACTGAGTAAAAAAGATCATTCCTCTGTTCTTTGATTTGATTCATGACTCTTCAGATGAGTTCATTTTTATTTAAAGAAGAGGGCCCTTTTATTTCCTCAACCTGCAGTTAAAGTTAAACTTTAACTAAAATAAGAGTGGTGACTAGTATCAAAGGCATCTATTTGACAGATTTGATCACTTGTAGAAATCTCATTACTCTTTTAGATGTTTTTCTGTGGTCACTTGTTTGTAAACTTTTTTGGGCTTTCTGATTTATTTTCTCAAAATAGATAGTTTGATTTCCTTTGCTAGTTTCCTCTGAAGATCAATGTTTCCTAGTTTCCTCTGAGGATGAATTTATCATCCTCTGAATGATGAATTAATTTGAGTGTTAATCTTAGAGTTGTAGTTGAACTGTATTATTTTAGGAAATTTGGGATAATGCTTTTGGATGCATGGTTATATGAATATTTGCATCCTATAAATTTAAATAATACTCCTTAAAATTCTTAAACAAACTTTCAATCATAAATCCATAGATTCTTCACTCAGTTCTAATATGTTTAGAGGAATAATATGTGATCTTTGTATTAGTATGATTCTTAAGCAAATGATTTTTTGGGGGGTTGGGGGCACACCTGGCAATGCTCAGGGCTCACTACTGGCTTTGCCCTCAGGGGTCACTCCTGGTGGGGTTCTGGGACCATATGAGGTGATGAAGATCAAACTAGGGCTACCATGTGCAAAGTAAGGGACCTCCTGCTGTACTGTCTCTTTGGCCCCAGCAAATACATTTTGAAAGCACTGGTAAACTCGTGGTAGACTTTTGCTTGTAACAAGATGCTGGCTGGCTTGACTGCCTCTCCTTATATAGATGTTTCTTCATTTAATTTTCATTAGAGTGTATATGTACATATATTTGAGCTGAATGGTAAGAACATTTGTGTTAGATCCCTAAGTTCTTTGAAAGTTTGAGTAACCTCATTAACTTACTTAACTTCTGGTGCTTTTATTTCTCATGGAAATTAGTGTCTATTTTCTTAAATAAAGATTTTGAGAATTCATGACATGTACAAAAGGCAGGATTCATAAAGTCAAGTAACTATCACTTGTATCACTTGTCTTCCCGTTGTTCATCGATTTGCTCCATCTGGCACCAGTAACATCACATGTTAGTATAACTCAAGGGCCTCTGCTTGCTCCAGGAACATGAAAAGCCTCAAACCATTCATTCATGTCATGGGAATGAGGTCTATTATTGTTACTGTTTTTGGTATATCAAATATGACACGGGTAGCTTGCAAGACTCTGCCATGTGGGTGCTCTTAGTTTTTGCATTTACTGATGTACTGAACCCTCCCTCCCTCCTGGATGCCTCATGATCAGCATGGGGAGAGCTGGTAGCAGATCTATCTGTGTCTATCTGTGTCTGTGAAAGAGTCTTCTCTCTAGGGTGGGGTTCTGACCAGCTGGGCTTGAGATTAGTTTCTCTCTGGGGTGGAGTTCAGATGAGCTGTGGAATCCAGAAGTTGAAAATGGCTGCCATCATGGTGTGGGGTTTCCTCTGGCTTCTTCTAAGGCGCTTTTTGGGTGGTGGGCCAGGGACAAAACCCACCCCCCCCCACTCCTGGATGCCTCATGATCAGCCCCAAGTAACCACAGTCAGAGTTATGTAGATTATTCTAAAATTTTGAGAAAGACATTTTGTGGGTGAGCGGGATGCATAATTTAGGGAGGTCATCTAATTATTTAATTAATTAATGGTATTATGTCAGTTCACTGAAAAATTGCCATTTACAGATATTTTTGTATGAAATTGGCATTAAATTGCCACTTCACTCACTTTATGTTTATGCTCAATTCATAGACATCTTCTTGCTATTTAGTCACAGTGAGGAAAAAGTCATGTTCTATTAGAGAATATCAATAGAAATAGCTAAAATATTTATGAACATATGCTTTGAAATTTGGAAACATATTGTAGAATAAGAATCAATAAATATGTAAATTTGTTGTGGCAAATTAATCTGAATATTTGAAATATTTTCTTAGTTATCTTCTTGAAATGCACAAAGCACTATTAATAGAACTTGTTTCATAAAGAGATTTGCATGAGTACAGAAATTATTTTTGGCTTTTGTTTTATTAATGTGAATATTAATTTTAATTTATTTTACTAGATCAGTGACTCATGGAATTAACTTTGGATGCTTTTAGTCATCAGAAAGCAAATATGCACACAGATTCTTGCAAACTCAAAATAATGCATTAAAAAATAGATGGATTTGGGGGGCGGAGTGATAGCCCAGCAGGTAGGGCGTTTACCTTGCATGCAGCCGGCCCATACAGGTATGGGTTCCATCCCGGCATCCCATATGGTCTCCCGAGCACAGCCAAGAGAAACCCCTGAGCATTGCCGGGTGTGACCCAAAAAAGAAAAAAAAAAAAAAAAAGATGAATTTATCGTTTTTCAAACTTAAATGACACTGGCAATATAGCATAGCTTCTGAGAGTTTCACTGTTTCAAGAGTAATTCCTCAGTGCAGTCAAAAGATCACGTGGCCGCCCACCTACAAGATGGTCTGACTTCCTTGTCAAGACCCTGAAGGAAAGGTTTGAGGCTTTTCATATTCCTGAATCAACCAGATGCCATTGGGCTACATTGGCACATGATAGGGTCCAATGGATATGTTACTGGCGCCCGCTTGAGCAAATCGATGAATAACAGGATTCAAGTGATCAAGTGAAGTGATCGAAAACCTTAAAGCATCTTTGTTTTGGTGGACAATCTGTACTGTATAACGAAGGAAAATTAAGTGTCTGTGGAAAGTTATTTGATTATACTTTTATACTTGTTTGTTTCTTTTAAAAATAATTTATATATGTTTCTTAAAATATGTTACTTTAAAAATAATTTATATGTTTCTTAAATGTTACTGAGATTTCTGCCTGTCATTCTTAGACTATGAGTAACAGATGCTGAAAGTATTATATTTTTATATTTTTGTGGTCCAGAAAGCTGAATTGACAAATGTGGAATATTGTTAATATGAAACTATTATATTCTTTTGCATGTGACCTGAGTCTGCTTTTTAGTTTCTTTTCTGTTTTGGTTGTTTATTGGTTTTCATATCTATGTAAAAATTCTTTTTTTTATTTTCATGGATTTTTTAAGTATTGCTATGAGATCTTATTTATCCCTCACTTTCTCCATTAAGCATCATGTTACTCATTTTAAGCTTTGCTCTTAAAATAGTTTGGGGCCAGAGGTGCAACTTAGGGGTAGTGCAAAGTTTTGTGTATGTAAGAACCTTATTTTTACCTCACACTGAAAAACCGTTTTTTTGAGATATCTTTGACACATAGCACTGTGTAAATTTAATGTGTATAGCATGATGACTTCATTTAGATGTATTGTGAAATGATTACCACATTAAGTTAATGTCCATTGAAGCAGGAATGTCCTGTCGGGTCGGAAGCACAGAGATGACCACCAGGAATACGACGTATATCCATTAATATTTTTTAATGATCCCCAGCCGAAGGGGCATCAGCTCTCATCTTGGCAGCTGACTAACAGCAGCTAACTGACTTTAGCTGACTCACTTGAGCTGACTGAACTGAGCTGACTCATTTGAGCTGACTGACCACCTCCACAAAGACCCCAACTCTCTTATCCCATAGTCTCAAAGGGCAATACAGCTCATGGTTTACATTACAAAGACATTTCACATTCTTTGCATAGGACTTAGGAATAATAGGAAGGAGACAACCAGGAACCAAAAACCTGCAGGGGGTGCTATCTAGGTAAGATGAGATGAACAAAAGAACGCATTACATTGCTAATGCAGTCTTCCAGACTAGCCCATGATGGCAAGGGCATGTCAGACAGAAGAACAAGAAAAACCTGTTTTCTGCCTAACATTAAGCATCGTCCATTAGACTTCATCTTGGGCTAGTTATAGCCAACAGGGAAATGTGCAGAGAAATAACCTAGGATAGCCTTGTCTGTGTAACTGCAGCTTGATTAACAGTCTCACTAGGGAATTCTACATACTAACTCTGTTGGGAGACAGTCTGCCAGAATACCCCACATATCTGTTAGCAGGTAGTATCCATCAGACCTTCCTTTGCATATCCTTAGATCTACCTTCTGCCAACAGTCCATCATTTTACTTAGATAACCAAAACTGATTTTTCCCTATGAACCATCATTCTGTATAATTTTGTGTCTTGTGGAATTTCTTTAAAAATGGTTTTGCTATATATCCAAAGCACAGACTTAGCGACATTGAAAACATGTGATCTAAGCTGTAACCTCTGAGCTTTAGGATGTTCTGGTGAAGCTGTGTGTGTGTGGGGGTGGGGGGGGGGGGGTGAGGGGCGGGTGGGGATGGATTATGGGAACATTGATAGAGGGAAGTTAAGAATGGTGGTGGGATATGTGTTGGGATATTGTCTGTCTATAACTCAACTATCAATAACTTTGTATATCAAAGAGAGTGAGAAATACAGAGACAGAGACAGAGAGAGAGAAAGAGAAAGAAAAGGTGCCTACTCTAGGGGCAGACTGGGGTTGGGTGGGAGGGAGTGTTTGGACATTGGTGGTGGGAATGGGGCACTGGTGGAGGATGGGTGTTAGAACACTGTATGAGAAAGACCTAACTATGAACATCCTTGTAAATGTATGTCTCTCAGTGGTATAATAAAAATTAAGGGAAAAAAATGAATGTAAATTCTTCTAAAAATAACTTTATATATCATGGTTTTTTAACAAAAAATTTAAAGAAAACAAATTTGAAAAATAAATTTCTCTTCATTGTGATTGGAATTCAATTGAATCTGTAGGTCAAGATTGAAAGAATTTTTATACTACTAAGTTCAATAGTCATTGGTTACAGAATGAAAAATATATACCTATGCTTTTGTGTTTCCTTGAGATCTACCAGCTCTGATATTTTTATTATATTTTATGTCAGTTATTTTGTAACTTAAAATTTTGTTGCTGATGTGAATGTTATCTTATTTTGTACATAAATTGAAGGCAGTATACTTTTAGTATACTTTTAATATCAATTATAAAATTTTGCCTGTATATTTCTGTTTGTTTTCTAAAATGTCTATCATATATTTGCTTAACAAAGATGGTCTATTTTTAGTATTATTTGTACTAACATTAAAATATTGACCAAAGATGTTGGTAACACTCTTAAGCCTCTCTCTCATGCTTGCATGACCAAATTTTTTCTGTATTACTAAAATTTTATGCTTATTTTAAAACAAACTTTATTTATTTATTTATTTTTTTGCTTTTTTGGGTCACACCCGGCAATGCTCAGGGGTGTCTCCTGGCTCTGCACTCAGGAATTACTCCTGGAGGTGCTTGGGGGGACCATATGGGATGCCGGGACCGAACCCCTGGCCGGCATGGACTGGCCGCGTGCAAGGCAAACGCCCTACCCTCTGGGCTATCACTCCGGCCCTTTTAAAACAAACTTTAATAGCACACCTTATGGTTTTCAGTGTTGTAAAACCAATTTTGTTTAAGAAATTTCTTCTTTGAGTTGGAGCAATGGTGCAGCAGGTATGGCGACTGCCTTGCATACAGCTGACCCTGAATGGCTCCTGAGTTTAGAGCCAGGACAAACTCCTGAGCATCGCCAGGTGCTCCTATCCCCGCCAAAAAAATTGTTAAGGCATTTGTCAAGGAATAGTGATTTTTAGAATATCCCTTATTTTAATTTTTTTTTTTTGGGTCATTCCCGGCAATGCTCAGGGGTTACTCCTGGCTCTTCGCTCAGGAATTACTCCTGGAGGTGTAGGGGGGACTATAATATGGTGCCGGGGATCGAACTCGGGGTCGGCTGCATGCAAGGCAAATGCCCTACGCGCTGTGCTATCGCTCGGGCCCAATTTTTCCAGATCACTATATTCCTCTTTGTGTGTTGTTATATGAGATATAATACCTTTTTTAAGTTACAAAATTGGTCCCAAATAGTTTTCATATTTCTTTTGATTCCCACTGCTTGGAGTCAAAACCTTGTGTTGAAATTGTTTTTTATAAAAATTCATAAAAGTCTATGTATTTCTTTAACTATCTAAGACATTTTTAAAGAGGAGGATTAAATATTCCTAGTATTTCTCTTTGTTGCTCATTTTTTCTTAACTTTTAGCAGTTGAAAGAGAAATAAGAGTTAACATTTTTTCATTTGTGTATTTGTAGTTCTGACATTATTGTAATGTGTCTCCAAATTTTGCCCTGTGAGCTTGCCCCACTTTGGGTCAGTTCTGATTTGGATTGTTGGGCCAGTAATGTTTTGAATTGGGGATGTTAAACAGTTCTGTTAAGCGTATTGTTAAACAATACGCTTTGTGTATTGTTTTGCTTATGAGGCTGGTTCCTGTCTTCCACCCTGGGTAACATAGTGTGGAATATTACTATTAGGTTCCTTTTACAACCGGTACCACTTACTCTTGTCTGTCTAGTTTTGTGTTCTTCAGCTTTCATCAGCACATGGCATGGCTGGGTTCTTTCCACCTATGAATTAATTAGAGAAATCAGTTGTTTCAGTATCATTTCTAGTTTTAAAATGTTTTATTTTTTAAAATTTTATTGTAACATTGTGAGTTAGACATTTACAAAACTGTTCATGATTAGGTTTCAGTCATACAATGTTGCAGAACTGATCCCTCCCCACTGCAGATTTCCCACACCAGTGTCAGCTGATACCCTACCCTCTCCCCCCAGCCTGTCTCTATATAGCAGGCCTCCTTTTCCTTCTCTCCTCCTTCTCCTTCTTCTCCTTCTCCTTCTTCTCCTTCTCCTTCTCCTCCTTCTCCTTCTCCTTCTCCTCCTTCTCCTCCTCCTCCTTTTCCTTCTCCTCCTCATCCTTCTCCTTCTCCTCCTTCTCCTCCTTCTCCTCCTTCTCCTCCTTCTCCTTCTCCTCATCTCCTCCTCTCTTCTCCTCACCCCTAGCCCTACTCCTCTTCCTCCTTCCTTCCTCTTCCTTCCTCCTCCCTCCCCCCTCCTCCTCCCCCTCCTCGTCTTCATCCCCCTCCTCTCCCTTCTCCCTCCTCCTCCCTCCTCTTTCTCTTGTTCTCACTCCCTATCTCTCCCTTACAGATTGTTGCTTGCAATACATACACTAGGGGTTTCATGTATATCCCTTTGCCTACATTCAGTGCCCAGTTTTAGTCTGGCATTACCATTTCCAACATTAAGTAGAACACTGGAATATATTTATATCCTACAAATGAATGCAGTCATTCTATATCTAACCTTTTCATTCTAATTTGACTAAGCATGTAATCTCCATGTCCATCCATTTGTAGGTAAATTTCATGACTTAGATTTCCCCAACAGCTGCATAATGAGACCCAACATCAGCAGAAAATGTTTTATTTCTGTAGTGTCTGAATGCCTTTCCAAAGATAGGTCTAGGGCATCTTGGAAAGGAAAACATTGCTTTCATAGATAGCTCTTAAGAGAAAGTAACCAGGAGTAAAATTACATTAAGGAAAGATTCCCTCTCCCCATTTTAAATTTATTTAAATGTCATGGATTGCAAAGGTGTTCGTCATACCATTATGATGGGCATTCAATATTCCAATACCAAGTCCACCATCAGTGTGACTTTCCCTCTGCCATTGTCTCCAGTTTGCTACCCATCTCCTATTCCTGCCTCTTTAGCAGACACAAAATAATTTATATTACTTATTATAACTAATGGCTAATGGAATTATGAAAAATGCATCAGTAAAAGAAAAGTTATGAAAGTGTTATATCTCCCCATGGGGTCATAAACATTGTCACAGGGTTTGCTAAGCTGTTTGTCGCTAGTTGTGCCTTCTGTGTTAATTTTGTTCAGTGATCTGAATTGGCTTTTATGTTACGTTCCCATTTAATTTGGTGCGCTCCTACTGGACTGTCAGTAATGTGGAATTTGGAGGTGCTGCATAGCCACCTATGCAGCTGCTCACTTCAGGAATTCCAGAAGCAAATACTCTTTTAAACATAACCAGAAGGACTGGAGAGATAACTCAATATACCTAGTAGATACTTTGTGTTCAGGCGGTCTGGGAACTGCAAAAAATTCTCAAATCATGTTTTTTTAAAATACCCCCCTAAAACCCAGTCACTATCAGAAACCAACTGTTTCTCTCATACAGCTATGACATCTTATTAGTGGATGTCAGATAGATCAAAGCACTTGCACTTTTGAAGGCGGGTGCTCAAAAAAAAACCTATGGTGTTGGTGGTTTTTAAAACAAATTAAAGAACTTCATAGTTTCTGTGACACAAATTACAGACCAAGCATTGCAGAGGGCTCAGAGTTTGGTGAATGATAACCTTAGTGGGTTCCTTGTTAAGGAAGTGAAGATTTACTTAATTTTAGTTTTTAAAATAGGTGTGGCCGCTAGATAATGAGCACCAGCTCTTTCAGCAAATATAATAAGGCGGATAGAGTCCACTGTGTTACTGGTTCTAAGTCTTCGTAGCTGCCCAGAATATCTGAGGCTATAAAACAAGTCCAGATATTTGTTCCTGGAGTGGAGAGAGAGAGAGAGAGAGACAGAGACAGAGACAGAGAGAGACAGAGACAGAGGCAGAGGCAGAGAGACAGATAGAGAGAAAGAGCTGAAATTATATGACAGTCCCCGTGCTTTTAGCCGTCATTGTGACAGTCAGAGTCCCTCTTCCTCTTTGTCCTCAAAGTCTCTTAATTACCTGAGTCTCAGGCTATAAACCTCTTGTCTATAGCTTTTTTTTGGCAGGGGTTCAGCTAACATAGTGTCCATAGGTTCTTGGAAGACTAAGATCCTTTCCTTTATTACTGAAGGATTTGGAGCCACAGTAATTGAATTCAGATAGAGAATGGTGCTGGTCTTAAGAAGCAAGGGGCCAGTGAAGGATTTCATAGTCAGCTTGGTCCTATTTACCCAGGCAACTATGAAGAAGAATGCCCCAGACAAATAGAACATCAGTTGTAATGGAGGAGGTGAGAAAAAACAAAATAATTCTAACTTAAAATCATTGTAATTCCTATTTGAAAAACCAAAACAAAATATGCTCAAAAATAAAGGTTTAATCTGTTGTGTAACAGAATGAATAAGAAAGAAGAATTCTCAGAAACCAATCTTAAAATCATGTAAATACGAACTCAGTTGAGTGAGTTAAATATTTGATTATCATATAATTTTAATAATATAACTCATAATAGAGTAGAAAATAAATGTAAAAAACAGCTCATTAAAATTAAATTAAAATTAAATGTTGCCCATTAGAATATATATAATTGATATGGTAATAGATGATTTATCTCATGAACCTAGAATTGCAAGCTGAAAAAGATTCAATAATATTCTTATTCTTCTCAGATGACAATTTTGTTAATGCAGCAGATTGAGAAGGTGAACCATTAGATAATTAGTCTTATGCATATACTGTAGGGAAATAATGTTTTTAAATCTTATTCATCACAATGAGAATGGCAGGAATTAAGACAAAGATATACAGAGATACCTGGGAATTCACAAAAAAGAAAAGTAGAAATACACTTTGGGAGCTGCTACTGGCTCTCCCTGTGCCCAGCCGTTCATGAGGCGCCCGGGAGGGATGGCAGGTTCTAGCCCTGGCCTGCCACCCCACCAGAGCCTCACAGCAAGCCAGACGACCCCCCACTCCATGAGGGGCCTCCATTTTCCATATCCGGACTTCTCCCTCATCAGAACTCCACCCAGCAGACCAGCCTATCGTGGCCACGTGGTTCATCCATAAATGCTGGATTTTTAGATGACTACAAGAGTATGCTACGCGGACGGCAGAGCCTGGCAAGCTACTCGTGTCGTATTTGATAGGCCAAATACAAGTAACAATTATAGACCTCATTCCCATGATCTGATGGAATGTTTGAGGCTCTTTATGTTCCTGGAGCAAGCAGGTGCCGTTAGTCTCACTTGCATGAGACAGGTCATATGGAGATGTTACTGGTGTCCGCTGGAGCAAATCAATGATGAACGGGAAGACAGTGATACAGTGATTCAGTGATACAGTGATTCTACCCACCCCTCTGAGAGAGCCCCACAAAGTAATGAGAGTATAGCGCCTGCACAGCAGAGCCTGGCAAGCTGTCTGATGCGTGTTCGATATGCCGAAACCAGTAACAAAAATGTTTATTTTCCTGACCTCGAAAGAGCCCTTAATACGGCAGCAGTAAGAAAGACGAATAAGCAGTGCCTGATAAAAGTTCATGGCCATCCTAGGCTGCCAAAGCGAAGAGGGACTAAAGTGACTGTCTGTACTTTCAATGCACGTATGCTGGCATTGGCAGCATATATTGAGGATCTGATGGTGCAAGTGCAAAAGACCAAGTACAACATCAGTGGTCTGACTGAGATGAGGAGGCGTCAGTCGCATCATGCTGTATTTGACACCGGAGAAGAATTTTTCCTTGGAACATACGACAAAGGGGCATCAGTGGCATTGGTGTCCTTCTCAACACGAACATGGCCCTCAACATTGATTCATTTGAATGCCTAACAGACCGGATAGGACAATTACACTTGAAGAGATGTGGCCCCTCCCATTTCTATCTTCATTGTCTACGCACCAACATCCACATACAAAGGAGATGAAATGGAGAAATGCTACATGGAACTGGAGGTGTTCTATAATAAAGATCACACCTTCTACAAGATCATAGTCGGTGATTTTAATACCAAGATAGGAGCGAGAAGATTGGCTGAAGAACTCCACATCCGGAACCATGGCCTAGGAATGGAACAAACAGGGTGAGAGTCTATCTGGAGTTCATCATGTCCACGAAGACCATACATGGGAACTCACAGTTCCAGAAGGCTGAAGCGAAACGTTGGACATGGGAATCTCCTGGTGGACAGTTCCACAATGAAATTGACCACATCACCTTCAATCGACGGTTTTGTCTGACCGATGTTACTGTTGTTCCCAAATTCCAAACAGGATCAGAGAACCGTCTCCTTCGTGCAAAATTCTACTTCCCACAATGGAGAGAAAAGGCTGCAAAGTTTAAGAAGAGAACTCCCAGAACGACCACCAACTGGGAACTCTTTGGCACCATTGCAGCAACATGGGAAGATACCACCATTGGCGACATCAAAAGAATACAACCGACTGGTTCAGCACCTCCATGATTGTGCAAAAGAATGCCGAGAGAGAGAAAGACACAAAAGGACGCTTGTCTTCAGAAACTCTCGAGGCTCATTCGGCCAACGTGGCAAGGCACGAGCCTCAGGAGACCAAATGCTAACGTCCAAGCTTGCTAAATGGTGCAGAGAAGCGATAAAAGAAGACCTCAGAGACACAAGAGCAGAAATCCTGGAAGATGCAGCAGAAGCGGGAAAAGCATTCGCACCGCCAGATTGTCCTTCGCCAACTATATGACCAAGATGACTGCCCTCCGACGCCCTGATGGATCTATCACATCTTCCAGAAAGGCAATGGAGAAGATTATCCATGACTTATACTCAAATCTCTTTGATAGCCACATCCACCTGCCCACATACCAAATTCCACAGGATGGATATGTCATTCCCAACGTTCTCCCTTCTGAAATCCGACATACCATCTCATCGGTAAAGAAGGGAACAGCACCAGGCCCAGACAAAGTCAGAACCGAATACCTGAAGAATCTGCCCTCGGCACTCATCAATACACTAGCTTGGCTATTCACACGCTACCTGTCTGAATGCAAGGTACCCTCCCAATGGAAAACCAGCAGGACAGTTCTACTGTTCAAGAAGGGAGACATTCACGACATCGGCGACTATCACACCATCTGCCTGTTGTCTGTCATATACAAGCTGTTTACATGAGTCATCCTAACAGGATTGGCAGAACACTAGATGAAGGACAACCATGTGAGCATGCTGGCTTCTGGGAAGGATTCAGCACAATTGACCATATCCACACAGTATACAAGCTCATTGAGGTCTGTAGGGCGTACAAGACGCCACTCTGTCTCACGTTCATTGATTTACAGAAAGCCTTTGATTCTGTGGAGACTGAAGCGGTCATGGAAGCCCTAGCGAAACAGGGTGTTCAAACCCAATACATCAAGATCCTTCGTGAGCTGTATTACGGATTCACCACCAGGATCTCACCATTCTACAAAGAAGTGATCATTGATGTCAAAAGAGGGGTTCGACAGGGTGATACCATCTCACCAAAAACTCTTCAGTGCCACCCTCGAGAACATCATGCAACAATTAGAATGGGAAGGAATGGGAGTAAAGATAGATGGTCGGCAACTACACCACCTCCGCTCGCTGATGACATCGTTCTAATAACACCAAACATTAGCCAAGCAGCACAAATGCTGGCTGACTTTGACCGAGAATGTGGAAAGATAGGTCTACAGCTGAATCTAAAGAAAACTATGTTTATGAAAAATGAACTAGTTCCAGAGACCCCATTCACTCTCAATGGAACAAACATCTCTGAATGCAACAGTTATGTGTACCTAGGTCGAGAATTCAACATGATGAACGACCTAAAACCTGAGCTGCGCAGGATGAAGAGAGTGGCATGAAATACCTTCAAAGGCATTGAAGAAATAGCTAAAAGGACAAAGAACCTCCGGCTCCGGGTACATCTCTTTGATTCCACCGTTCTCCCTGCATTAACATACGCCTCAGAGACCTGGGCCCTACGAAAGCAGGATGAGAATGCTATTCGGGTCTCCCAGAGAGGAATCGAAAGAGCTATGCTCTGAATATCACGCCTCACTCAAGTGAGAGAAGGAATCCGGAGTTCTGACCTCCGTCGCTGTTCGAGATTTCGGGATGCTGTCTTGTTTGCTAAGGCATGTAAAATTAGATTGGCTGGACATGTAATGCGATTTGGAGTAGACCGCTGGACTAGAGCCGTTACCTATTGGATCCCACGGGATGTCAAAAGATCACGTGGCCGCCTACCTACAACATGGTCAGACTTCCTTGTCAAGACTCTGAAAAAAACAGTTTGAGGCTGTTCATATTCCTGAATCAACCAGATGCCATTGAGCTATATCGGCACGTGATAGGGTCCAATGGAAATGTTACTGGCGCCCGCTCGAGCAAATCGATGAATAATGGGATTCAAGTGATCAAGTGATCAAGTCATTGGTCTAAAAAGGAAATGTATGTGAAACCATGCATAAAAATGCCATGAAATATAATAATTTTTTGTCTCTTCTTAATTTAAGATTGGCTAAACAAAATTCAAAACAATGCCAAGCAGTTGTTGATATATTTCAAAATGCTGTTGAAGTGGGTGAAACATTGTATTAGATGTAATTATAGTTCCTTGGAGATGGTGTCACAGTTTTTGTCAATACATTATAGGCAATAAACATGAACAGGAAATAAAATTATATAAACTGTGTTTAGGTTTATCAGGAGGTTGCAGCTATAACCTTCATGCTTATGCTGGAAATAATGCAAGATTAATGAAGAAAATGTGAGTGGCACCCTGCTGGGGGCCCTGTTATTTGTGATGCTCATATTTACAGACCGGTGATCTGAGTGTCCCTGAAGTTAAGAGATTTTGCAAAAACAAGGGAAAAAAAACACCAACCCCAACACCCCCCCCCCCAACAAAACAAAACCAAAGCTATGGTACAGTAAAAATAGATTGAATATTTTTTTACCAAAAGAAGCAAAAATGAAAACAAAAATGGATTAACATGATGAGTTTTGAAAAATTATAGTTGGGTTAGAATTTTGAATGTACTGGTCAGAGACCAGTTAGTATTTTGACTACTTTAAAGAATGTTCAAAGTAGATTGAAGTTCTCTATTATTGTTCACTATAATTGAAGGGAAAAAATGCAAAACTAAGGTTTGATGCTCTTATAATATTGTGAGGAAAGGTGTTGACATAATAGATTAAAAACATTGTATTTTTTTTTTAGAAATTGTTAAGTAGTATAAAAATTTGTGATACAGTATGGGTCTCATAAATGTATGGTATATTCATTAGATAGGATAATAAACAATTTAATATTTTTAAATTATAGAAACAATTATTGACCAACACTTGATCAATATTCATCATATTGAAGAAATATACTGGAGAACAAATACCTATTTTCTTTCTTTTTTTCTTTTTTTTTAATTTTTATTTTTACAATTACAAAGATATACAATTAAAAGTTCATATTTGGGTTTTGGTCATACAGTGTTCCAGCACCCATCCCGCCACCAGTGCCCATCTCCCACCACCAACGTCCCCGGTTCCCTCCCCCTCCCCCAGTCCTCCTCCATGGCAGGTTCTTTATTTCTTTCCCTTTCTCTCTCTTTCTCTTTTCCTTCCCTTCCAGACTATGTATTACAGAACATACATTAAAGCGTTGTCATGTGTATTTTTTTGCCTCTATTTAATGCTCAGTTCTAAATTGGCATTAGTACCCTCGGCAATTGTTAGCACACTGTTACATTTTCTGTCTTACTTAGCCTCTGACTCCCACACGTTTGTGATAATTTTCACTTTTGACAAGACCTCCTGATACATATTTCACTTGACCTTCGATATTGATATCATAATATGTACATATTTATTTATGTTATGCAAATAAATTCTATATCTCTCTCTCCTTCTGGCTAAATTCTCTCAACATAATCTTCTCCTTGTCCATCCATTTATAGGCAAATTTTATAACTTCATTTTTCCTGACAGCTGCATAGTATTCCATTGTGTAAATGTACCAAAGCATCTTTATCCAGCCATCGATTTTCGGGCACTCTGGTTGCTTCCAGATTCTGGCTATTGTGAATAATGCTGCTATGAACATAAAAGTAGGGATGGTGTTTCCGCTGCATATTTTTGGTTTCCCAGAGTAGATTCCCAGGAGTGGTATGGCTGGGTCAAATGGGAGTTCAATTTCTAGTCTTTGGAGGAATGTCCATATTGTTTTCCAGAAAGGCTGTACCAGCTGGCATTCCCACCAACAAAGGATGAGTGTCCCCTTTTCCCACATCCACGCCAGCACTTGTTGTTCTTGCTCTTTTGGATTTGTGCCAGTCTCTGTGGTGTAAAGTGGTATCTCATTGTTGTTTTGATTTGCATCTCTCTGATGATTAGTGATGATGAGCATTTTTTCATATGTTTTTTGGCCATTCGAATTTCTTCCTTGCTGAAGTTTCTGTTCATTTCTTCTCCCCCATTTTTTGATGGGGCTGTTTGTTTTCTTCTTGTAAAGTTCTACCAGTGCCTGATGTATCCTGGATATTAACCCCTTATCAGATGGGAAATACCTATTTTTTTTGATTCATATAATAAACCTATAAGAATTGTCATAATGGGGTTGGAGGATCGTCCAGTGGGTAGGGCATTTGCCTAGCATGTGGCTGACCTGGGCTCGTTCTCCAGTATCCCATATGGTCCCCCAAGAACTGCCAAAAGTAATTACTGAGTGTGAAGCTAGAGCAACCCCTGAGCATCACTGGGTGTGACCCAAAAAGGAAAGAAAAGGATTGTCATAAAAATGCTGTAGGGGATGTTATAACCCCCTTCTGAAAGTCAAAAAATGTCACCATGAAAAAAACTAAAGAATAAAGAACATTTTGCTGCTCCTGTGTCAGCCAGCACTTTGTCCTAAATGCTTTTTAAAAATTCATAAAAACTTGGGCCGGAGCGATAGCCCAGCGGGTAGGGCGTTTGCCTTGCTCGCGGCTGGCCTGTGCCAGCACGATTCGATCCCCGGCATCCCATATGGTCTCCAGAGCACTGCCAGGAGTAATTCCTGAGTGCAGAGCCAGGAGTAACCCCTGAGCATTGCCGGGTGTGACCCAAAAACAAAAAAAAAAAAAAAACATAAAAACATTACTACCTGCAAGCAAAACAACTTAATAATTTTAAGACTGATCCTACTTTCAACAAATGTAAATAAAACATTTGAAAATATCAGTAAAGCACTTTTCATATGTACGGCATATTTTTTTGAAATTTACCAACCTACTGAGAAGTGAAATATTGTAAAAAACAAAACAAAACAAAACAATAAACCAGAAAAACTTTTAGAACTCCCAGACTTTATTAGTGGAAACACAGGGATAATGATGTGGCCATAGCAGTGAAGAGAGGGCAGCAGGGTGGGGAGGGGTAGTGGAGAGGTAATAGATTATAGTGCCTTTTGAAAATAATGGCAGATACATTTTGAAATATCAGGAAAGAACTAACTATAAAAATTTCAGATGCTGATAAAGCACCCCAAATTCTTAGTGCGAAAAGTCACCATTTTATATTCACAGTTATATTCACAATTCTGAAATATAATGCCAAAAATATTCTATTCTGCAAATTATCATTCAGCCATGATGAAGAAATAAAGTATTTCTAAGCAAGAAGGAATGGAATTTCCCACTACTAGATGTGCACTACAGGAAATATTGAAAGGTATTTATTTTTTTTTTTTTGGGCATGGTGGGGATGGGGTGGCAGACCAGGGTAACTGATGGTAGTCCCTAGGAACTACTCATTTTGTGCTCACATGTGTGGTTCTCATCAATGCTCAGGGGACCATGCAGTGCTGGGGATTGAACCAGGGTCTACCACATGTAAGGTATCCATCTCTTTGGCCCCTGAAAGGACTTTTACAGAAAAATACCCACAAAATAAAACCTACCAAGTCAGAATTGTGACCAAGAATAAAATGGGGGCTGCAGCAATGGTACAGCAGTAGGGCATTTGCCCTGTATGCAGCCCACCCGAGTTTTATTCCCAGCATCCTGTGTGGTCCTTCAAGCACTGTCAAGAGAAATTAATGAGGGGCCAGAGCGATAGCCCAGCGGGTAGGGCATTTGCCTTGCACGTGGCCGGCCTGTGCCGCCCGGGTTCGATCCCCGGCATCCCATATGGTCCCCTGAGCACAGCCAGGAGTAATTCCTGAGTGCAGAGCCAGGAGTAACCCCTCAGCATCGCCGGTGTGACCCAAAAAGCCAAAAAAAAAAAAAAAAGAGAAGTGCAGAACCAGGAGTACTCTCTGAGCATGGCCGGGTTTGACCCATAAAACAATCAAACAAACAAAAAGGGCTGAGACAAAAAGCATCAAAGGGAAGGAAGAACAAGAAAAAAAAATTCTTTTTTAGTCTAATGACAGAAGTCAGTATGGGCATACAAAAAAAGCTATCTTTGATAACAGATAGACTGAGTCATACTTCGCAGTAATCACTGGAGCCAAATAGAGAAAACATTGAAGAAACTGAACCACTAGGAAAACCATCCAAAGGAAAATGCAGAACATTTTGGAAGAACACCAAAATACAAAAAAATATTCTGGGAATGTGGTCAGGGTGGTTGAGTAAATGCCCTTGACTTGTGCTTGGCAACAACACTGCATAGAGTTTCCCTGGTTTCCAAGCGCCACAGAATGTGGCCCTCACAACAGTAGCTACACTTAAAACACAACCACGAATCACGAATAACAAAACAAATTAATAACAAAGCAATTTAAAAATAACAGAAGGAATGGCAAAAGTTAAGCCCCATATGTCACTTTAAATGTGAAAAGGCATCAAAGGGAAAGCATTTGATCACATGAAAAGTAATCAAAAAGCAAAGAATTTATGGATTAAAAAGTAGACTTTGTCTATATTATGCATATAGGTAACTCACATCAGGCATTAAATGAACAGCATCATTGTAAGTGTTGAGAGTAAGGAATTAAAGCAATAATCACTGAACAAACAAAAATGGCTATAAAGTGCTAACTGAATAAAGAGGTGTTGCATGTATACTCAGTGGTAAACTACTTAGCTATGCCTTTTGCGGCAACATAGATAGAATTTGAGGTGATCATTAAGCTAAGCAAAATAAGTTAGCTGGGGAAAGACTGAATGACACCAGAAGGGTCTACAATGTGTATAAATAACAAAATCAAACAAACTGGCAAAATATAGCAAAATTAACTCTTAGACTGCAAATCACTTTAGACTGCAAAACCCTTCCCATAGGGGTAGGGGAAGGAGATGGGAAGAATATGCAGATGGAGTCATTTTGACAGTGTATTATAGTAGGACTTTGGTGGTGGGTGTGGCAAGATTTTTACACATACAGACTTTTAAAGCATTATTCTGAGTTCTTACAAATATAATATTTTAACTCACTATTAAATCAGTATAATTGGATTAAGCAAATTGTTTTTCATAACACGGCAGTTCAGCCATGCAAGTTATACTTTCAGATATAAAAAGTATGAACAGTTGAGGTTTATTTTCTCAAATATTTCTATCATGTAATTGTCTTCACATAATTTTTTTCCTTAGAATTTGTTTCAAAGTTTTGTTAACTGTTTCTTATATTCTTTAACTTAAAGGATATTTATAGAGTTGTCAACCCCTTGAAAGCAAATTTTGACTTTAATATGTATTTAAGAAGCCCCCTCGCTTAGTGCTTGCCCACAGTGCTTAGTGAGGCTGTAAGCAGCATTTGACTAGAGATCAGTCAAGTAAGATGGCACTGAAGATTAGATTCAAAAACATTTTTTAAACATTTTATTATAGTTTTTAATTAATTATTTTTAATTGAATCACAGCGAGACAGAGTTAAAAAGTTGTTTATGATTGGTTTCAGTTATATAATGTTCCAATACGCATGCCTTCACCTGTGTACTTTTCCCAGCACCAGATTCCCTCCCCTATATTTGCGAAGATTTAATTTCTAAATATGTTTCTACAGTTCTTTCCATCTACGTATTAGTATGAATGACCAGTTTTCTCTTTTGTATATCAAGTATAAAATTATGGAAGTAGTTTCTCTCATGTTTAAATATATGTTTGGAAATTTAATTACATTTTTTTTTTGGTCCCCGGGCGTCCGGGTTTCTCCGGCTCTGCCGCGCTCCTGGCGGTGCTCGGGGGCGCTGGGGTGGGGATCAAACCGGCGGCTGGGCGGGCGCGTGCAGGCATGCCTACCGCTGGCATCGCTCCCCTTAATTACAATTTTGATTACTGTTTTGGGGCCACATCTGGTGGTCTTCAGGCCTTATTCCTCTGCTCAGAGACCACTCCCTACTGGTCTCAGGGGAGCATCTTGAGTGTCAGGGATTGAACCCAGATTAGCCATGTGCAGAACAAACGCTATACCCACTGTATATCTCTCTGCCCCTTTATTACTTTATTTCTTTCAGAGTAATGAAAGTTATGAATTCAGAATTCACATGCTTTTCCTTATTTGGCCCAAAGTAGAAAAAATTTGGTTTCTTATATCTTTTTTAAAAATACTATTTGTTAGCTAATTTTATCTATTAATAGTAGACTTTTTAGTGTCTGTCTAAGTTATTAATGCAGTATAAAAGGCCCAGACTTCAGGCTAGCTGTTCAGCTATCAAACCTGAAAGACTTATCCATCATTGTTTTGACAATTTGTGCTAAACTTTTTAGCAAATTGTGTTAACCTTTAGTAATTTGTGCAAACCTTTAACTTTTTAACAGTTGTGTGTTTATGAGAGTATCCCACTTGCACGGCAGAGACTGGCAAGCTACCCCTGTTGTATTTGATATGCCAAAAACCAATAACAATTAAAGACCTCATTCCCATGACCTGAAGGAATGGTTTGAGGCTCTTCATGTTCCTGGATGAGCAGATGCCCTTGGGCTACACTAGCATGTGACAGGACATATGGAGATGTTACTGGTGCCTACTTGAGCAAACCGATGAACTATGGGAAGACAAATGATACAAGTGATACGAGGGTTTATGATTCTATATATATGTCAACATGACTGACAGTATTCTTGGAATATTATATCTCATGGAAGAAAGAATTTTGAAAAGATGAAATTTTACTTAATTGAAAAGAAGAAAGTGTTACTGGGAAATACTGAAGGATAAATGGAAGACTGGATTTTAGGAATTCGGAGTGATCAAAGACAATGAGAGCAGTGTGACTAATGCTGGATTTTGTCAAGTGAGGGTAGAACTGGGTTCCATAGGTTAGGTAAAAGGAATCGTGTTGTATCCTTTTTGTTGGCTTTTTTTTTTTGGTAGGGTATAGTGTATTATTGAGTGCAAGACTAGCACTTTAGCCATTGCACTATCTCTCTAGTTTCATCATCCACCTTTTATTTGTAGGAGCAACCGTATCCAACTATTACTGTTGCACCTACAATAAAAGGTCGATGATGAAGCTAGAGAGGTAGTGCAGTGGATAAAGTGCTTTTCTTTATTTTGCCATACTAAATAAAGTGATTTTTAGTACTTTCTTTATACCTTGGGCTAGTTGCTTATAAGAAGGCACATATGGATTTCATAGGCCTATTGTAATGATTTCAAAATAGAAATTTTATAAGCACTTATTATTTTGTTTAAGATTAGGTAGTGACTCAGTTGGTAGGGTATTAGTGGTAGAGTTATTCTTTATTATTAAATAACCAAAAGTGAATTTTATGTCCACTGAAGGCAAGATATAATGTGTACATGCTTGGTATTTAAATAAGAACAAGATATGTTTGCTACTTACTGTACATTTAATTCTTGCCAAGAGCACAGCAGAAAATAGGTAGAATTTTTGTAAATAATGTGCTATATGAAACTTATTATTTGGCTTCAGATATTGTGGCCTTAGTGCTCACTCTTGTTTTTTTTTAATTAAAATTTTTTTATTATATCACTGTGGGATATACAGTTTCAAAAGTGTTCATATTTGGGTTTCAGTCATACAGCGTTCCAGCACCCATCCCTCCACCAGTTATGATCACTCTTGTTCTAGGCATCATTAACCTCCTTTTTTCCAGATACTTCTATTAGTAGATCCTCATACCCAGGTCACTGTTCCTGAATGTCACCTCTGTAGAGGACTTTACTGTTTCCTTGGTTAAATTAGGCTCATTGACTCTACTATCTCATTTACTTTATTTTTTTCACAATAGAACTTGTAATTCTTTGTGTTTTCTTACTCATTTCCTATATCTCTTTTTTTTAATAATATATACGCCAGGACAGCATAGACCTTGTTTTTCTCATTTACTTCTTTTATTTTTAGGACCTTGGTCAGTGCCTGGCATAAGCAAGTGCTCAAAATATTTGATTATGAAATCTGTATACTTAAAGTTATTTAAATATTTTTGCTATTATTTGCTAGGATTCAACATTGGGAATTATAGGAATAAATAATTGAATTTTTGAACAGAGAATGACCATATCAAGTTGAGATTCCAAGGTCAATATAGTTTCATTAACTCATCAGAAATATTAAATTAGGCTCTGCAGTTTTATTTGCTTCCTTGACACATTGGTTAAACATTTATTTTCATTTACAAAATTTTAAATCTGGCTAAAAATCAGATTATATGAACAGTTCACTGTCACTGTCTTCACTGTCTTCCCGTTCATCGATTTGCTCGAGCGGGCACCAGTAACATCTCCATATGACCTGTCTCATGCAAGTAGAGCCCAAGGGCACCTGCTTGCTCCAGGAACATAAAGAGCCTCAAACCATTCCATCAGGTCATGGGAATGAGGTCTATAATTGTTACTAGTATTTGGCATATCGAGTACGACACGGGTAGCTTGCCAGGCTCTGCCTTGCGGGTAACATACTCTTATAGTCATCTCAAAATCAAGCATTTATTGATGAACTGCATGGCTGCTTGTGGCCATGTGGGCCGGGCTGTGATAGGCTGGTCTTCTGGGTGGAGTTCTGACAAGGGAGAAGTCCAGATGTAGAAAATGGAGGCCTCATAGAGTGGGGGGTCGTCTGGCTTGTTGCGAGGCTCTGCTGGGGTGGTGGGCCAGGGCTAGAACCTGCCGTCCCTCCCGGGTGCCTCTTGAGCGGCTGGGCACAGGGAGAGCCAGTAGCAGCTCTGCCCCATGTCTGTGAGTCTCTCTGTCTTGTGTATTAAGAGGACTTTACCTAGACATGGTGCCTCAGCTTCAGGACGTCTATGAACTCACTGATCAGTTACTTTTTAAAATTTACTTGGTTATTAAAGAATAGAAGACATTTTCTGTATTGCTGCCCAGTTTACCTTTAGGATGTTCAAAGTAGGGTTTAAAATATAGAGGATTAACTAAGTACAGTTACATATTTGAAGATTACAGAGTTGAGAAAACAGTTAATAAATAACCTCACAAAGTTAATGAAAATAGTTAATGAGAAACCACTGGAAAGTAGACTATGAAAGTTTTCATTTATATCCAAACTAAATCTAGAGTATGATGATAAAAAAGATACTCCAGATCAGAGTTTCTTAAATTTCTCAAGACATCTTTGCCTGAGACAATTTTTATTGCTTTAGAAATGTATAAGGATATATAAAATGGTGTATAAAACAAAACATTTATAATAAGCATAAAGAAAATTTAAAAACAGATTTAAAAAAATCATACCATCCCATATGAGGTCATGACTACGTTTCAGATGCTTAGCTCCACATCAGTGGTTTTAGACCTTTCATACTGCAGACTGGTGAAAATGGGAAAATGATTCATGTATTTCTAGTAAATAAAAGACATTAGTTATTATAAGAATATTTAATGGTACTTCTGCATGATATAAATATAGTAAGAATATTTATAATGGTACTGTTGCATAATCCATGTAGAGTAGACATGTCATATGTTTAACAACAATAAGTGTTTCATGAATTGATAGGAAATTTTGCCACTAATCTGTAGTTTAGGACTGAAAGCCACTTGGTCTAGGTTTAATTTGAATATTAGTGGAACATTATGAAGTGCATCAATAATTGTATGTGTGTCACATTAGTTTGGAAAGATTGGTTACCACACTTTTTTTAGTTGTTGAATGGGGATTCTACATAGTTACTTTCAAAACCTTCATGAAACTTTTCTTCATTTACTATAATATTTTGGGTGCCCCTAAGAATATATATTCTCAGAGCACAGAATGAAAATTTATTGGGAGTACATTGTTTTAAAAAAATTGGTATTTAGTGGGTGGAGTAATAGTCCAGTGAGAAGGGTGTTTGCCTTGCCTGCAACCGATCCAGGTTAATTCCTGGCATCCCATATGGTCCCCTAGCAATGCCATGCATAAATTTGGAATGCAAATTTACTCATGAGTAGCCTCTGAGCATTACCAGGTGTTACTCCCCCAAAATATTCATATTTAAACTTATATCCAATTCCCTAGCTTTATATTTCACTCATATGCTTAATATATATATTTGAGTATCCTTGATAAAATTTTATCAATTTTTTAACAATGTAAAGGTTTGAATAATACTTTGTTATATGACTGAATAGTATTTAGTAATAACTTTAAACACCTTAAATTATTTGGAACTATATATTATCGGGCGGGCGGCACAGGGAGCTACCTCAAATGCCTGAAGCATGTGCTTTTGCATGTGGGAGGGCCAAGTTCAATCCTTAGCACTTTTCTGTTCCCTGAGAATAACATGATTTTTTTTCAGAGAACCAACATAATTCATGTACATCTCACAAATTAAACTTATAAATATTGGAACCCTCAAGTTCTCATAATATGGCAGCAGTATTCATAGTGTTAGTGAAGTTTTTTTTTTTGTTATTAATCATTTGACAAACTAAGTTACTCAAATAAAATAAAATTCTCTTATTTTAATGAGGATTGTAAAGCTGATCCTCTCTGGTCAGATTTTCTTAAAAGTTAAAAATCCTTAAAATATTATTGAACTTGGTTTAAAATACTAATGATAAGCTTTGAATTTCCTTAAAAATTTTAATTAGTAATGGGGCCGGAGCGATAGTCCAGCTGGTAGGGTATTTGCCTTGCATGCAACCGACCCGGTTCGATCCCGGCATCCCATATGGTCCCCTGAGCACTGCCAGGAGTAATTCCTGATGCAGAGCCAGGAGTAACCCCTGAGCATTGACCCAAAAAAGAAAAAAAAATATTAGTAAGTACAATAATTTTACTAATTTGAATCTTCTTAATAATTATGACAATTGGAGTTATTTCAAAATCTCAGATTTCATTAGCCAGAATGATCCTTTCAATCATTTTAGACCACATGAAAAAAATGAGTAGGGATACTTATCAGATTTCTGTTTATTTTGTAGATATATAAAATCTTTTTTTTGGTAGACAATAGTCACATATTTAATTAGACCTTTCTTAGGCCACATTCTTCTATCTACTTATCACTGTCTTCCCGTTCATCATCGATTTACTCGAGCATCTACTTATAGTATTTCATTTATAGCACTTAGTTGGATTTTGTAATTTTTTGGCTTGTAAAAGAATTCACTATCTTTTACCAGATTAAAACCTCGACTTTGATGGAATTTTGTCTCATTTTACGTCCTTTGTTTGGTAGTAATACAAAAAGCTTATTAATATTGGAAATATTTTATTGAATCTTGGCATTTTCTCTCTAAAATTTTGTTCATCTGTAACTGTCAAGGCCATTGTACCTTTTAAATAAAAATAATCATTAAAAGCTGTTACTCACCATCCCTTTTCAAGGCTTTGTTTACATCCTTGAACTAGGAAAGTAAAAAAGAGGAAGTGTTCTAAAGACATATCATATTTCAGTTCTATAGTATCTTTATTATAAATGATAGCTTTTGTTCCTTTTGTTTTATGTCAAAATTAAATGAAGACAAACCTCCAAAATCCTTTTCTGGAAGGATTCCTAGATTTATCTGTTTTATCAATTTACCTGTATAAAACACACACACTCACACATCACAGAATTAAAATTTATTCTTGCAATAGTTTTGCTGGGTGGGTGTTATTAGTTCTTTATAAAATGTTTTTATTCTATAGGTAAAAAGATGGTTGTTTACTGAAGGTAACAACTTTCTAGATGTCATAAAACTTTTGAATGGTGGAGCTAAGTTGGAATTTAGAAATTTAGATCTGTTCTCATCCTGATCTTTTCCCCTGTCTTGCCATAAGATAAATTACAAATTGTGCACATTAAAAATTGTTTCAGTCGTGAGGGAGTCAGAGGTTAGGTAAGACAGAGAAGGGAACATGTGCGAATAAATGTCAAAAGGGCTGATACCAGCATAGAACTGAGCATTAAATACAGGCAAAAAATGCACATGATGGCTTCCAAGTGTATGTAGTGCAACCCACAATGTGTAGGAGAAGGAAGGGAGAGAGAGGGAGAAAAAAAGAGATAAAGAACCTGCCATTTAGGCAGGCTATGGGAGTTGGGAGGGAATTGGAGACATTGGTGGTGGGAAATGGGCACTGGTGGAGGGCAGGGTGCTGGAACACTATGTGACCGAAACCTCCAAACTTGAACAACATTGTAATTGTATATCTCATGGTGGTATAATAAAATGTTTAATTAAAAATAAATTGTTTCAGATATAGTACAGTGGTTAAGATCTTGCATACCATAGACCCTGTTTTTATTTTAGACACCCTGCATGGTCCTCTGAACACCTCTAGGAGTGATCACTCACCTCTGAGCTAGAGGTAAACCCTGAGAACAGTTGAGTATAGCCCAACCTCCTCTCTTTGCTGCCCAAGGTTTCAAGATGTTTCCTCTTAGTTTTTCCCTTTGCATGCCATAGTTAAAATGGTATGCAAACCCTGATGTTTAAGTATTTTGAGTTTCACATCTTTTTTTTTTTTTGACCTACTAGGTCCATAAAGTATTCACAAAAGTGATATATGTCTTTATCTCTCATTTTGTTAATCTTTTGTTAGTTTAAGTTTTGGATCGTCCTTCTAAATCTAAGTGAGTAGGGGAAGCTGTTTTTCTGTTACTAAGCTGAAATTGAAACTTGAGGGTCAAGGATGTATATCAGTAGTAGAATATTTGTTTTATATATGTGTAGACTGGAGTTCACTTGTTGGCATTTAGTAAATAAATGAGTGAATGAACAATGAATTAAAAAAAATCAAATTCATTTTCCTTCTGGAAAGTAGTTTGCTTTTCTCCAGATAACAGTATATTTTTATTTGATTGTATTAAATGTTTATGCTTTTATTTATTATTTTTTTACACCTTTTTTTTTTTTTTTTTTTTTGTTTTGGGTCACCCCGCGTGCTCAGGGGTTACTCCTGGCTCGTACTCAGGAATTACTCCGGTGCTCGAGGGACCATATGGGGTGCGGGATCGAACCCAAGCGCCTGGCGGCCGGTGCAAGCAACGCCTACCTGCTGGGCTATCGCCCGGCCCCTGTTTATGCTTTTATAATGATGCCAGGAGTAACAGTATATTATTCTAATAATTTATTGGGGTGTAACCAGGATTATTTACCTTTGGCTAATTTAAGGGTGAAATATGTACTTTGTAATAAAAAGATTGCAAATATCAAATTAGATATATTTAGGAGTTCGATCTTGTTATCTTTATTGAATTTGATGTAAGGAATTTAGGTTAACTTTAGAAATGACTTGTTCAATAACTATTGTGAAATATTTGTGCCCATTTTAGGTAGCAGATATATTTGAATGCAAGTATCCTCTTATGTAGCAAATTATTATTTAAAGTTTGAGTAAAGTAGTTAAAAATATTTTTCCTAATTCTTAGTATATTCTCATTTAAATTGTAGTTTAAGCACATATCCTGGGACAGAATTTTTATTGGTATAGCAAATGTCTTCGATAAAACCCTAGGGTCTCTCGGTGTCAGAAAATGTGTCAGAAGATGTGAAACTACCATAAAAAATGAATATTATTTATTAGAATTATTTGAATGCCCATTATTTGCCTTATATAGAAAATTATATGTAATCTATTCACTGAATCTTTAAATGATATATTTTACCTATTTGTTTTTTAAGTTTCATCAGGCTTTGAGCTTTAAAAATTAACTTTAGATTCTGGTGGATTTCCTGGGATTCATTACAGATCATCTAGTCCCCTAGTTTTAATTCAAGTATTCAACTATTAGAAATGACTGATAGTTCATAACTCCTAGAATCAGTTTATTTGAATGTACAGTAACTTGGGAATTCTTTATAAACATATTCAAGTTAATAAAAACACTGATTTATGTCCAATTCATACTCAGATTAGCTCCTATTGTTTTCTAGGCACTTGGTGCTAAAACTCATAAATAGCAACATATACTATTGTTCAGATGTTACTGATTTTTTTTTAAACATATATTACAAGGACCAGAGCGATAGCCCAGTGGGTAGGGTGTTTGCCTTGCATGCGGCCGGCCCATGCCAGTCCAGGTTCTATCCCATATGGTTCCCCGAGCACCACCAGACGTAATTCCTGAGTGCAGAGCCAGAACCCTGAGCATTGCTGGGTGTGACCCAAAAAGCAAAAAAAAAAAAAAAAAAAAGAACATATATTACCAATTCTAATTATTTAGCTGTTATTGTATATATATTTTTTGTTATTGTTTTGCATCACACCTGGCAATGCTCAGTGCTTACTTCTGACTTTTGCTCAGGGATCTCTCCTGATGGCACTCAGGGACCCACATGGGGTCCTGAGTAGCAAATCCATGTTGCTTGCATGTTCAGCAAGCACCCTACCTTCTGTATTGTCTCTCCAGCCCCTGTTCCTACAGTTTAAAGGAACTTCTTGATAAATCAGGACTGTTAGATATTACTATATTAGATTGTCACTTGTAACTAGTGACTTAAAAATTTCCACTCAGAAACTAGAGAGATGGTATAGCAGGTGGTGTACTAGTCTTGCCTGTAGCCAACATGAATTCAGTTCCCTACACCCCTGAATATTACCAGGTGTGATACTGATACAGAGCCAGTAGTAAATCCTGAATACCACAAGGTGTGCCTCACCACCCCAAAACTTACACTCAGTATACTTTCAAATATTTAAAAGAGATTTCCTTCCCATGTTTTGAAATTATGATATATGACCCAAATTGTCTTCTTTAAGCTCTTCTGCATAAGAAAACCTCATATTTTAATTGAAAGTAATATAGGCTTTTCTTATGATAGAATAAAATTTCTTTGTTTCTAAAAAAATAATACTCTGTTTGAAAATTTAGCAGGACTCACTGTGCATTAAAAATAAATGGAAATGGATAAAGAAACTTGATACATCTACACAATGGAATACTATGCAGCTGTTAGGAAAAATGAAGTTATGAAATTTGCCTATAAATGGATGGACGGAGAGGATCATGTTGATTGAAATTAGCCAGAAGGCAAAGGACAGATATAGAATGACTGCATTTATTTGCATGACATATATATCACTTAATCACTTGCATCCCGTTGTTTATCGATTTCCCGAGTGGGTGCCAGTAACATTTCCATTTCACCCTATCACGTGCCATTGTAGCCCAATGGCATCTGGTTGTTTCAGGAATACGAAGAACCTCAAACCGTGATAACAATATCCAAGGTCAGGTGATGCATGGATCAGGAGGCCTTGTCAAAGGTGGAAATTACTACAAACGTGTGGGAGTCAGAAGTTAGGTAAGACAGAGAAGGGAACAGTGTGCTAATAATTGTCGAAAGTGCTAACACCAGCCTAGAACTGAGCACTGAACACAGGCAAAAAGATACACATGATAACCTCTAAATATATGCTTTGCAATCCACAATGTATAAGAGAAGAAAAAAGAGAAAGAGAGAGAGAAGAGAGAGAGAGAGAGAGAGAGAGAGAGAGAGAGAGAGAGAGAGAGAGAGAGAGAGAGAGAGAGAGAGAGAGAGAGAGAACCTGCCATAGAGGCAGGCTATGGGAGGGTGGGGAGAGGGAATCGGGGACATTGCTGATGGAAAATGGGCACTGGTGGAGGTATGGGTGCTGGAACACTGTATGACCAAAACCCAAAAGTGAACATCTTTGTAATTGTATATCTCACAGTGGTAAAACAAAGTGTTAAAAAATGGAAAAAAAACTAGTATGAAAATAAGTAGACCTTGAATTCAATAAAATTGACCTTAATTTTAGACTTCATTTTTGGGAGACTAGTAAGAGTACTGTTAACTTGATTCAAAGTTCTATGTATGTTCTTATTGGAGTCAAGCTAGCATATGAGTACAGCTGTCTTTGAATCCCTTTATCTCTGGGTTTCAGTCTGTAGGCTGAAGACCTGCTACAGAATGTAGTAGCTTTGAGTAAATGGAATTGTCTCCTGCTTTTTGCTTTCTCTTCCTGTATGTTTATCAGTAAAATAATTTACATTTTCTTATGTGAAGCCCTGTGACTTAAAATTCTAAATATAAATCATTCAGACATAGCAAAAATTTCTCTCTTCAAGATGGTTTGGAAATTAAACATTCATGTAGAATCACATTGAACCACATAGCCTTTCCACAAACACCTCATTCTCAAATATCAAAATAACATATTTAATATAGCAGTTCTTTTGGCTATCTACCTTCATAAGACTGAACCCAATTTTTATCCCGGCACTGAATATGGTCTTTAGTACCACAAGGAATGCCTCTTGAGCACAGAGCTAAGAGTAGCTACTGAATACCATGGAGTATAGTTCAATTCTCCTACCCCCAAATTATTAATAATATAAAAGTTTCTTGAAGGAATAGTGTACTTCTCTCTCTCTCTTGCTCTCTCTCTCACTCTTTTTCTTCTTTTTTTCTCTCTCTCTCTCTCTCTTTCTTGGGTTATACCTGGGGATGTGCAGAGGTTGCTCTGCACTTAGGAATCACTCCTGGCAGTGCTTAGGGGTTCTTATGAGATGCTGAGGATCAAACCCAGGCTGACCACGAGCAAGGAAAAGGCCCTACCCTCTGTACTATCTCTCCCAGCTTCATGGTGTATTTATCATGATGTGTGAAACTCACTTTTAGGCATCTGAAATGAATTTTGAGTCTATCAGCTAACAGTTGCCTCTATTCCTAAAGCATGGAATAAGTTTATGAATTAGAACTACAGATTCTCATATGCGAGATAAGTCTGTTTTAAATGGATGCATTTAAAAAGATACACATGACAACCCTTTAATTTATGTTCTGTAATCCATAGTCTGGAAGGGAAGGAAAAGAGAAAGAGAGAGTAAGGGAAAGAAATAAAGAACCTGCCATGGAGGAGGGCTGGGGAGGGGGAGGGAACGGGACGTTGGTGGTGGGAGATGGGCACTGGTGGCGGGATGGGTGCTGGAACACTGTATGACCAAAACCCAAATATGAACTTTTTAATTGTATATCTTTCTAATTGTATATCTCATGGTGGTATAATAAAATACCTGAAAAAAATAAATAGATGCATTTAATGCTTTTCATAATAGCTTTATTGAAATATAATTTACGTACTAAGAAGTTGTTGATATTCACAATCAGTTTTAGAAATTTTCATGTTTCCTATGAACTGCTCCCTTATTCAACTGTAGGCAACTACTAATTTACTTATCTTTAAACAAGTAATTGCTTGAGGGGTCATACCCAGCATTGCTCTGGGGCCTCTCCCAGTACTGCTAAGACTCAGTGTTTGGGAACCATTCCAGGCGGTGTGGGAGTGTGGGTATATGTGGTGCCAGGGAATCAAACTCTGGGTTTTGTATTGGTAAGGTATGTACTCAGTCACTTGAACCACATCCCCAGTCTCACTTGTGTTTTGATTTTCATGTTGCACATATTTTATATAAACTGAAGGATATGAAATGTTTTCTTTTTTTGTGTCTGGCTTCTTTACTTTGCAAAATGCTTTTAAGTTTTATCCACTTTATAGTTTTATCAAGTTTTTACCAGTCATTTATTTTTATGGCAAAATTTTCCATTATATGAGTATAGAATATTGATTTAACCATTCATCTGGTTGATGAATAAATGTCCATCTGGTTTGTTCTGCCTTACTGGCTTTTATAAATAGTGCTACTATTATTTATGATACATTGCTGTATACATTACTTTAGGGACATATTTAATTTCCATTATATTTTAAAAAGTGTATAATGAGTATCTGAAAACACTAATTTTACAATTTTTAAAGTCAGTAGTATTTATATATAATTGTCTTAAGAAAATATTTGTAATTAAAATATTTTCTTAATGGTTTTATTTCCTTTTTCACTGATTAGACTCATTAGCAAATATGCCTGTGAAATACATAATTGGACTTATAAGAGATTGCCTTATACAGAAGTTTCCAAAGTTTATATATATATATATTTGTATATACATGCATATATTCTTCACCATGCATCTATATATGCATATATGCATATATTCTTCACCATGTTACAAAAAGAATAGAGAGTCTCACGATTAAGGTGAAATAAAAAAAGGGGGGGCATCAAACTAAAATGCTTTTGCATTGGCAGAGGAAACAATCAAAAAATTTTAAGGAAATCTGCAGAATGCAAAAAAAGCCACTTAAAAGGTACACTGAGTTATGAGTTAGTCTGTTTTGTATGAGCAATTATCGTTCTAAGAATTACAAATATCTTAATTACTACTGGAAGAAAAATCAAGCAAACTTCTTATATATTGAAAATTTTAGAATTTTTTATTTGGCTAGAATATAAGAACTCTTCCCC
>JAJIBD010007100.1:0-78005 GCA_021461705.1 Cryptotis parvus | reverse complement strand
AAGGGCTCGGCCACAGGCAGCTACAGCCTGTCTTCTCTGGCCACCAACATTGTGACTCCATCGCCCACATCGCCAACGGAATTTTACTAGAAAGCAACAGCAGCGCTTGCTCTATCTGAACTGCAGCAGGGGTGGGCAGTGAGGTCACAGTAGGGGGCAATGTAGAACAGGTGCACCTGGCGCTTGGCCCTCTGCTGTCCCTGCTTCCTCCGCCGTGAATGTCACCACCGCAGTCACAGGATAATGAGCAGGAAAGAGAGGGGGCGGCATGAGAGGAGCCTACCTGCCTAATCACAGTCATTCAGCCCCTCAGAGATGACCCAATTACCTAGAGTGCCCCCATTCGTCAGAACAGGTCAGTAAAGCGTTTCTGCTGGCCACACCTGCTGCCGGCTGCTCAGAGACCGGGCAAGCAGAGGCCCCCTCGCAGCCAACCAGGCTTTCAGGACCTGCTTGGTCCATCCAAGCCTACCATTGGGTGTGTAACAGGCAATTTATTCACTGCTAAGAACAGGAGCCACTCAAATGACAGTAAGGTGTTAATATTTGCAAAGCTAACATTTAAACACATTTCTCAAATATAAAGCAAATCAAATCTTATATGAATTTGAACTGTTTAAATCATGGCATTGGGCTGAGATGTGCCCAGTACCCGGCTACCCAGCTAATCCCCAGCAGCAACTCATGGACAGAGCCAGGAAATGCCCCAGCACACCAGGTGTGGCCCAACCCCCCTCCCCAGCTGAAAACACAAACAGCAGTTAGTTACTGGAGCCAGGCCAGGGCATGACAGAAGCCCCACCTGCAACTCTGCAGTCTCTAAGCCGGGCCAGTTTACTGCTGCCAACACCGAGCTCGGTGCGGGGCCCAGGACAGCCAGCTGAGGCGCGCAGGGGGCTAGTTAGGAAAGCTACTCCACTCCACCTCACCAACGCAATCAGCTAACGAGACCCCAGGGATGCAGCTGCACACCCCCATTAGTAAAAGCAACACTCCCTGGGGTCAGAGCGATGTAACAGCAGGTAGGGCGGTTACCTTGCAAGCAGCAGACCTGGGTTTAATCACGGCATCCCATATGGCCCCCATCACCAGGTCTGACCTCCCCCAAAAAGCACCACTCCTGGGCTGCAGCCGTAGTACAGTGGGCAGGGAGTGGCCTTGCACGCAGCCAACACAAGTTCCAGCCCCAGTTCCACATCCAGTCCCGAGCCTTTACCGTGAGTGAGTCCTGAGCAGAGCCAGGAGGAAGGCTGGTTCACCACAAGCCATGGCCCAAGAGACAAAGCAGTTCACTATGGCCATCTCGTCATGGCCGTGGCAGCACCTTCACGCAGAATCCATGGGAGGCCCCTTCCTCTCCAGAGCCCCCTGAACTCACCAGCCGGTCTTCATTCTGGTTATGTCGGACTCCCTGAACTCTAAGCTGCCCTCCTCATCCTTCTCACTGACCAGCCACGGGCCCTGCACACTCCTCTCTGCGGGGTCTCCCATGCCTCCGTTCTGAATGTCAAAGGCTCAGTGGCTGGCCCCTGCTCCCTCTGCCAGGAACTTTCCCTCCCCACCTGTCTTCATCCGAGTGCTCTGGTCACTGCCAAGGGTAAGGACTTGGCTATGTGGCTGCCCGCTCAATGTGCAGAACTAGTTTGTGCCCGAGGGGCTCGGGCTCCCTTAGCCCACCAGATGTGCAACCTGAAGTTTGCCAAGCAAACATTCCGGAACCACCTGAGTCAGCAGCCTAGGTGGCCACACAGAGACAAATAGAAATACGGCCACTTCTTTTTTTTTTCTTTCTTTTTTTTTTGGGGGTCACACCCAGCGATGCTCAGGGGTTACTCCTGGCTCTGCACTCAAGAATCACTCCTGGCGGTGCTCAGGGGACCATATGGGATGCCGGGATCAAACCCAGGCCAGCACAGGCCGGCGCGTGCAAGGCAAACGCCCTACCCACTGGGCTATCGCTCCAGCCCCAATACGGCCACTTCTTTCGGCTGTTTTTTTTTTTTTTGGGGGGGACACGACAACTTGGGGCTGAGGCCACATTATCAATGCTCAGGGTTTACTCCTGGCTCTGCACTCAGGAATCACTTCGGGAGACCTTGTTGGACATCAGGATGAACCCCGGTTGGCAGCATGCAAGGTAAAACACCCTCCCGCTATCCAACGGCTCTGGCCCCGAAGAGCCACTTCTTCCCTTTGTCTTTAATCTGGTGCCACACCAGACAGTGCGGGGCTTACTCCAGCCCTGAGCTCAGAGACCTTTAGACCATGAGATGTGTGAGATGCACAACGTAGTGGTTCCTCGACCTGGGCACAGCAGGCATTTCAACCATTTCAACTAGCAGGGCTGGTCAACCATTCCTGCTAGACTACACCCTGGGCAATGACCACTACCCAGGGCCCAGACCAGAGATCAGAAACTGCAAAAGCTGTTGCCTCTGTCTCAAGGAGCTGTGTTGGCCTGCCACCAAGGGAAAGTTCATGGCTTCACGGCCATTCTCGACCTGCTGCTCACTGACCTCTGCCTTAACTGATACATTCTTCATCCACTGACTCCCAAAGGATAGCAAAGAAAAAGGATTTTAGCAGCAGCCTCTACTTGCTCGACAGAAACCACTCACAGAGACATCAACCTCTACTCCCACCAAAAGCAACTTCAAGGGCCCAGAGATAGGACAAGGGGGAGGGCTTTGGCCTTGACATGGCTGACCCAGGTTACACCCCAGCACCCCAGAGCTGGAAAGGATCAGCAGGGCCACATTCCTTTTAGAAATTCTAGAGGGAAACAAAGGAGTGGGAGAGCCGGAGCGACAGCACAGCAGGGAGGGAATCTGCCTTGCATGCAGCTGACCCGGGTTTGATCTCCGGCATCCCATATGGTCGCTGGAGCCATATTCCTAAGTGCAGAGCCAGGAGCATAACCCCTGAGCATTGCTGGGTATGACCCAAAAAGGGAAAAACAAAAACCAGCTGAAGGCCGGGAGGCAGCTCTGGGTCTGGAGGACATTTCGGGGAGTGCGGCATCACAGGCTGCCAACAAAAAGCGCACTGATGAGGGCCAGAAGGCTCTGCAGGCTGACACATTCCTCACTCAAACCCCAGCCAGCACCACCCTCCCATGGCCCAAAAACCTAAGAGAACTTCCTTAAAAGTCAACAATGAAAAGGTATCACTTGCATCACTTGTCTTTCCGTTGATCATCGATTTGCGGCGCGCGGCACCAGTAATATCTCCATGCATCCTGTCACATGTTAGTAGAGCCCAAGGGCATCTGCTCGTGCCAGGAACACGCAGAGCCTCTAACCATTCCATCAGGTCATGAGAATGAGGTCTATAATTGTTACTGGTATTTGGCATATCAAATATGACACATGTAGCTTGCCAGGCTCTGCCATGCGGGTGGAATACTCTTCTAAGTCACCTCTAATCTCGAGCATTTATTAATGAACCGTGATGTGATCAGCTCTTCTGCTGGGTGGAGCTCTGACGAGAGGAGCCCAGATGGGGAAAATGGCGGCCCTCATGGTGTGGGGTTCCTCTGGCTTCTTTCTTGCGAGGCTCTGCCGGGTGGTGGGCCAGGGCTAGAACTCGCCTTCCTTCCCTGTCGCCTCATGATCAGCTGGACACAGGGAGAGCCGCAGCAGTTCTGCCCCCGTGTATGCAAGTCTCATGCGAGTCTCAAAAGGTATGATAGCAAAATGGGGAGGGGTGGGGGCTGAAGCAATAGCCCAGCGGGTGGGGCTTTGCCTGCACGTGCCGCCCATGCCGGCCGGGTTTGATCCCCGGCATCCCATGTGGTCCCCCGAGCACCGCCAGGAGTGGTTCCTGAGTGCAGAGCCAGGAGAAACCCCTGAGCGTTGCGGGTATGACCCAAAAAGCAAAAAAAAAAAAAGAGGGGAGGGTGTTTGCCTTGCACATAGCTGACCCGGGTTCGATCCCCCGGCATCCTATATGGTGCCCCGAGGCACCAACAGGATTAATTCCTGAGTGTACAGTAACCCCTAAGCATTGCCAGGTGTGACCCAAAAAAAAAAAAAAGTTTAAAAGGTAAATCTTCGGGGCTGGATCGCCAGACCTACAGGTAGGGCGTTTGCCTTGCATCCAGCTGACCCTGATTCGACCCTGGGCGCTGGTTCGATTCTCCGAACCCTGGTTCAGTTCTCCAGCATCCCATATAGTCAGTCCCCCAAGCACTGCCAGGAGTAATTCCTGAGTGCAGAGCCAGGAATAGCCCAAGCATTGCTAGGTGTGACCCAAAAATCAACAACAATAATAACAACAAAAGGTAAATCTTCGAGCCCGATGGTACAGGGGTCAGGTGCTTGCCTTGCATATGGCCTATCCAAGTTCAATCCCCAGTGCCCCATATGGTCTCCCTGAGCCTGTCAAGAGTGATCTCCAAGCACAAAGCCAAAAAGAAAGCCATGAGCACTGCAAAACGAGTGCAGGCTCTAAATGCACGAGGCGGGCTCCATCCAACAGGGCACCCCAACTGAGCTGGGAGGAGCTCCTGACACTACCAGGTGGGCCCCCAAATAAGCCACACGCACCCCCAATCATTTGCCCACTGACTTAGAAATCAACAATTTTACGGCCCAGAGGAATAATAGTGCAGAGGTTGAGAGACTGCCTTGCAAGCACTTGGTCATAAGTCCAAATCCCCTGAGTCCACATGCACAAACAGTAGGAGGCGCTGCAAACCTTTTCCAACTACACGGAAATTCAGGTATGTATGTAAGCATCACAAAAACAGGGTACAAGCCCAGTGAGCACCACAACCGTAAGTTACCTGTGTTCTTCAACCAGGAGTGTGAGCCTGGCTTGAATGTGTGCCACAAAGGAAGCACAGGTCTCAGTAAGGGTCGTAGGCAAAGTGTGTGCGAGCCACAGTCCAAAAACACACACAGGCGGGGCTGGAGCAATAACACAACCCGGTAGGGCGTTTGCCTTGCACGCAGCCGGCCTGTGCCAGCACGGGTTCGATCCCCGGCATCCCATATGGTCCCCCCGAGCACCCGGAGTAATTGCTGAGTGCAGAGCCAGGAGTAACCCCGAGCATCGCCGGGTGTGACCCAAAAAGAAAGAAAAAAAACACACAGGCAGGACCAGAGCAATAGCACAGCAGGTACGGCTTTTGCCTTGCACGCGCCGACCCAGGTTCGATCCCCAGCATCCCATATGGTCCCCTGAGCACCGCCAGGAGTAATTTCTCCTGAGTGAAGAGCCAGATGTAAGCCCTGAACACTGCTGGGTATGACCCAAAAAGAACACACACACACACACACACACACACACACACACAGAGGCAAGTGTGTGTGAGCCACTGGATCACACTGGGATCCAGTTTGATCCCAGGAGCAACATTGCTGGAAACGCCACCAGCACTGAGGCCAGTTAGAGAATGATCACACCCACCACCACCACCACCACCAACTGGTCACACCCAACATTAACAATCAGCCACACCCACCACCACCACCAAAGGCTCATACCTACCACCAACAAACAACCACGCCCACCACCACCACCACCAAGGCACAGGAAATAACAAGCTAGAAACTTTAGAACTGTTTTCGAGAGAGCACTGTCAAGGTTCCTGAACAAATACTCCAACGAGCTGAGCTACTCGAATGTGTTCACCTAATGGCAGAAGTGTGTTCACTTGTCCACACACTTACGAGCCTGTACATTCTGCCACTGGCCTGAGAAGCTCCCCAGGCTACTCAGCAGCCTACCATCCTCCTAAGTGCGGGTAGTTTTCAATTACAGGAAACAGGGATTGAGCAGCTCCCACATTTTAAGAAGAGGTACCCAGGGCTGGAGATACAGTAGAGCAGCGAGGAAGTGTGCCTGGCCTGAGGACAGCCCAGGACCAACCACCAGCTCCACAATCAGTTCCAAGCTCACCAGGAGTGATCCTTGAACACTGCAGGGTGTGGCAAGTGGCTGGCAGTGACAGCAGCAGGCGGGAGGAAGGGAGGGGGAAGGAGGAAGAGGAGGAGAGCGAGAATGGAGACAGGGAGAAAGGACACTAGGGACCGACAAGTGCACCCACTGCTCCGTCTCCTACCCCACACCTTTCAGACAGACTCTTCCTTTCTTTTTTTTTCCTTTTTTTCTTGTTTTTTTTTTGGGTCACACCCAGCGATGCTCAGGGGTTCCTCCTGGCTCTGCACTCAAGAATCACTCCTGGCAGTGCTCTGCTTAGGGGACCAGATGGGATGCTGGAGATTAAACCCAAGTTGGCTTCATACAAGGCAAGTACCCAACCCGCTGTCCTATCACTCCAGCCACGCCTATGAACACAAGCCAAGATTTCAGGAAAACGGGCCGGAGTGATAGCACAGCGGGTAGGGGCATTTGCGTTGCACGCCGCCAACCCGGTTCGGATCCCCAGCATCCCATATGGTCCCCCGAACATCGCCAGGAGTAATTCCTGAGCAAAGCCCCTGAGCATTGATGGGTGTGACCCAAAAAAGGAAAAAAAAAAAAAGAATCCAGGAAAACAATGATCAATTTCCCTTCATTTTGGGAGTTTATTACAAATCCAGAGAACATTCTACAATGCATGGAATGAGAGATTAAGATCAAGAAGAATGATTTAACAGCATAAATTAGGAGGCCGGAGCAATAGCACAGCGGGTAGGGCATTTGCCTTGCATGCGGTTGACCTTGGTTCGATCCCCAGCATCCCATATGGTCCCCTGAGCGCTGCCAGGAGTAATTCCTGAGCAAAGAGCTAGGAGTAACCCCCTGAGCATTACCAGGTGTGACCCAAAAACAAAAAAGAAAAAAAAAAAAACCTAAGTTAGAACAATGTCTCCCAACCTTTTTGGAACTGGCTCTGCTCAAATTACTCTGCCTCACAGCAGCAGACAAAGTCAGATCCCACAGCTGACATGATGGAGTTTAGGAATTATCTAAAAGGCAAAATCGTCAACTTGGGGAAGTCTAGGTTTAAAGGTTTCATCTTTTGAATTAACTGTCAAGAAGTTGACTGAAATCAAGTTAAATTTGTCATGAAGGAAACTGTTTGCATTACTCAAATCAGTGGCCCTCTTAAAAACATGTAATAAACAACATTTATTTGTCAAAATAAAATAGTAAATGATTGAATTAAAAAAAAAAAAGGCCGGCTGGGGGCCGGAGCGGTAGCCCAGGTTCAATCCCTGGCATCCCATATGGTCCCCTGAGCACCGCCAGGAGTAATTTCTGAGTGCAGAGCCACAGTAACCCCTGAGCATCGCCAGGTGCGACCAAAAAAAAAAAAAAAAAAAAAAAAAAAAGGCAGGCTGGGAAGATACTACAGGGACTAAGGCGTCTGCCTTGCACCCACCACCCCCATCTGGGTTCTGGCACATGGTTTCCCAAACACAGCCGGGGTCATCCCTTTTTTTTTTTTTTTTTTTTGCTTTTTGGGTCACACCCAGTGATGCTCAGGGGTTACTCCTGGCTCTTCACTCAGGAATTACTCCTGGCAGTGCTCGGGGACCATATGGGATGCCAGAGATCAAACCCGATTCAGCTGCCCTACCCGTTGGACTATCGCCCAGCCCCAGCCAGGGGGCCATCCAGAGCAGAGTCAGGGTTGACCCCAGAGCTCAGAATTTCCCAAACAGCACTAGGGGCTGGGCAAGAGTGAACATAAGCGGGGAGGGAACTTGTACTGCACGCTGATGACCTGGGTTATATCCTCCACCCACATCCAATATGGTCCCCTGAGCACCACCAGGAGTGATTTCTGAGTGCAGAGCCAGGAGTAACCCCTGATCATTGGTAGGTGCTGCCAGTGTGGCCCAATCGTCACAAACCCCAACAAAAAAAAACAGAAACAGAAGATGCTGGGGCCAGAACAATCATTCAGCAGGGAGGGCATTTGCCTTGCACGCGGACGCACCTGGGTTCAATCCCCAGTGTACCACATGCTAAGAGTGACCCCTGAGCAGATCCAGGAGTAAGACCTGAGCACAGTTGAGTGAGGCCAAAGACAAACAAAAGTCCAGGGTCTCTGCAAGGGGGTAGTGGTGAGCAGAGCTCAGTGCCAAGAAGCAGGCGAGCGCCACAGAGAGAGTTGGTCTCACTCGATTCCTGCTCTCCCTTGAACATGGATCTCGCTTGCTAGTGTCTCTGCTTTTTCCACTCTGGAGAAGACTATCTTCTCTTGAAGACGTATTTCCTCACTTTCTTTCCCCTCACATCTAAGTTAGTCAAAATGAAAACTATCTATCCTGCTTCAGAAAGAATAAAAAAAAAAAAGGCCGAGCTGGTGTTTACTTGGAATAGCACCGAGACGAGCCCACTCCTCTCAAGGCCTCCCCCTGGCTCCTTTTCCAAGCTTGGTCCTGTGACACAACCAAATTCCAGACTTTTTTTTTTTTTTGCTGTTAGTTGTTTGAGGGGCAACAAGTGTGCTTTCTACTCTGAATTCTGCTCAGGAGTGACTCCTGGTAGGCTCTGAAATCCACCCTGAGGGTCAGACCAGGGTCAGCGCAAAGGGGCCAGAGCCTTAAGCCCTGGGCTCTCTCCAAGGGAGGCTCTTTCCACAGGCTGGATGACAACAGGGAAGGCGTGAGCAATGCTAAGGGCAGGACCAAGAAGCTCTAGATCTGCAGTGGGCAAAAGGGCTTCTGAAAAATTGATGTCCACCTAGAATCTGTAAAGGATTGTTGGTAAAAGGGTATTCCCAGGTACAATTTTAACTCAGCTCGCAGTGCAAGTCCAATGATCATCATCAGAAGCAGAGGAGGAGGGGCCGGAGTGACCGCATATGGGAGGGCATTTGCCTTGCACGTGGTGGACCCTGGTTCGATCTCCCCATATGGTGCCCCCAGCACTGCCAAGAAGTGCAGAGTCAGGAGTAGCCCCTGAGCACCACTCGTTGTGACCCAAAAAATAACAAAAAGTGCCTAAGACAGGGACCACTGGAGGAAGCAGAGCTGACTGGCTTGGAGATGTCAGCAGGAAGGAGGCGTAATAAGCAGTGGTGGTGACGGCAACAACACCTGCGCACTCAGACTAAGCAAAGCAACGGCACCCAGCACCTGAGCTCCCACTCAGGCGAAGCACACAACAGTCCTAAGCATCCCTTCTGCAGAGTCTCACTGGGCCTCACTGATGCTATGAAGAGACTGTCTGCTCAAGGCTTTAAGCCCCAAGCGTTGGCAGAGGGGCTGAAAGACAGCACAGCTGGGAAGGGAGGAAATGCACGTGGTCAAGGCAGTTCAAATCCCAGCAGTACACATGGCGTCAGTCCCCAGCATGCCAGAAGTGATCCCTAAGCAGAGCCAGGAATAAGCAACGAGCAGCAGATACAGGAAGATGGGAGAGCGGGAGGGCACTTACCTTGCACATGGTCAACCCAAGTGCAACCCCATACGGCCCCCCAAGCACTGGCAGACCTGAAGAGAGAGATCCCTGCAGAGCAAGGAGGAAGCCTTGAGCACCTTCAGCAGTGATCCAAAAATCAAAAAAGGAAAAAACAAGACGGTGGTAAGAGAATTATGCTTCTGTGCTTTCTGTTGTTTGTTTTTTATGCAACCATATCGGGTGCCAGGGACAGAGCCTGGGTCAGCCTAGTGCCAGGCAAACTCCCTACCCACTGTACTGTCTCTCCAGCCCCCAGAGCCACCTCTTCAAAAGGAAACTCTCATTTCCATCTGAAAGCTCCAAGGTTCTCACTGCCACCAACGCTGTCAGCGATTTCCCTTGAAGTATCTGGTTCACTGTGTTCATGCCTGAGAAAACACCTGCTCATCCCCAATGTGCACCCGTAGCCATCCCAAGGATGGAGCCGCCTCAAGGAGCTGCAAACTACAGCTACATATGCAAAGACCTAGCACTTCAGGGCCACGCGCCAGCACTCGAGAAGTGTTCTCCGAGCAATGAGTCAGGAGTACTCCTAGGACAGAAATCAATGAACAGGGGCCTGAGCGGCAATCCAGCAGGAAGGTCGTTTGCCTTATGCATGACCAAGCAGAGTTTGCTTCCAGCACCCTAAAAATCCTGCAAACCCTGAGAGCAATCCCTGAGTACAAAGCTTGGACTAAGTCCTGGACATAGCCAGGCGTGGCCCAAAAACCAAACTAAGTAAATAGTTAGAAAATCACTGATTTTTGAGAGAGAAACGGAAAGAAATAAAGAACCTGCCATGGAGCAGGGCTGGGGAGGGGGAGGGAACCGGGACGTTGGTGGTGGGAGATGGGCACCGGTGGCGGGATGGGTGCTGGAACACTGTATGACCAAAACCCAAATATAAACTTTTTAATTGTATATCTTTGTAATTGTAAAAATTAAAAAATTAAAAAAAAAAAAAAAAAATGATTTTTTTTTTTTTTTAGGTTTGGAGAACAAGGCACTTAGGATATAACAACGAATTCAGAATTCAGTTCCCATATAAACCTTGCTGTTCACATTAGCCTACTTTGTCCTTTTTCTGGTTTGGAAAGAGGGTGGGGTGGGGGATTAGGGGCCATGCGTGCCTGGCAGAGTTCAGGGCTTGCTTACTCCTGGCTCTGCGCTCAGGGGTCCCTCCTGATGGGGCTTAGGGGACCCATTTTGGTGCCAGGGACTGAGCCTGGGTCAGCAGTGTGCAAGTACAGTACCCTCCTCCCCACTGGCCTACGGCTCCAGCCACCATTTTGTCCTTTCTGAAGAGTGGTTTAGCCTTCAGCAGTAGGTCCACACAGACCATCAGCACTTCCTGCTGGCTGTTCTCTCAGCCCAACGGGGGCACCATCGGCCTCCAAAGAACGCACTCATGTCCTGGAACACTTGTTTCCTCATGCGACAGGGGAAAGGCCTTGAACGAAAGATGCATCATGGGCCGGAGCGATAGCCCAGCGGGTAGGGTGTTTGCCTTGCACGTGGTTGGCCCGTGACAGCCCAGGTTCAATCCCGGCATCCCATATGGTCCCGAAGACTGCCAGGATTAATTCCTGAGTGCAGAGACAGGAGAAACCCCTGAGCATTGCTGGGTATGACCCAAAAAAGCAAAAAAAAAAAAAAAAAAAAAGCATTAGAAATACCGGACTGGATTTCTACTCTTAACCCGCGTGCACGGTGGTAAGCACAATGGCTACAACAGCCATGACTCCCAGCTCGCAGCCTCACAAGGACACCTGCTGGCTAATCTTCTGGTAGTCGCACCCACATCTTCCTCCATCAGTAAGGGAGGAGCAAAAGCCAGAAACACCTGGTTAGGACTGCCAAGGTCCGTCTGCGCTAATGGGCCCCAGGAGTCCACAGAGCCTCTGTGGAAAACACTTCCTCTGAGTGACCGTGCTCCCTACCGTACTTACTCTGAGGCTCGCCCAGACTCAGTGCTCTAACACAGAAGTTGGCAACATCCCCATCGCACCCAACAATACACACATCCTTGGGACAAGGCTAGATCCAGCAGAGCTCAGGGGCTACTCCTGGTGTTATTTGTGGCAGACACGAGGGTCTAACCCCTGGCACCGTAAGGGCCAGAGAGATAGCACAGGGCTCCGGCACTTGCCTTGTGTGCAATCTGCTCCGATCCTTGACACCACATCAGATTCCCCAAGGCACCACCAGGGGGTGATGCCCAAGGAAAGGAAAGAGTAAGTAAGCCCTGGGTCTCAACCAGTGTGGCAAAAATAATAATAATAATAATAATAATAATAATAATAATAATAATAATAAAAATAAAGTAATAGGGGGCTGGAGCGATAGTCCAGTGGGTAGGACGTTTACCGCACATGGCCAACCCAGGTCCGATTCCCCGGCATCCCATACGGTCCCTCAAGCGCCAGGAATAATTCCTGAGTGCAGAGCCAGGAATAACTCCTGAGCATTGCTGGGTGTGACCCCCCAAAAAAAAAAAAAAAAAGCGAAGTAATGGGGCCTGAGTGATAGTACAGAGGTAGGAATATGCCCTGCACACGGCCAACCGTGGTAATCCCCAACATACAGATTGCCCCGAACACCAGAGGTGATCCCTGAACACAGAGCTAGAAAGTAATCCCTGAGCACTGCCAGGCGAGACTCAGAACCAAAATAAGTAAAGCAAAAATGAACACCCCAGGGTCCAAACAGCAGCCAGCAGGTGTGGAAGGGGCTTAGGGTCCCCCTAAGGACTGGGGTTCCCTGGTGCACTCCCTGGACTGCAGACCAGAACACAGTGCATGTGGCGAGCCCCAGAGTGAACCCCAGGTACCACGCGATGTCCAACACAGCCTGGGGTCTCTCAATCACAGAACCAGGAGCCTCTGAGCACCACTGGTAGAGATTCAGTCTCTCCCACCCTAAACTGCTTCAGTCTTGCGAACAAGGGGTCCGAGAGAGGTCCGAGACATGGGTCACGCCCGTCTTCCTGTTGTCAGGTCCTCTCCTCACCTAGGCCATCCCTGCATCTCACTGGGAGCCCAGCCTGGGCAAGGTCCGAGCACTAACATGCCCAGAGGCGGTCCTTCTGCCGAGGTCAATCTTGAAGCTAAGGCCTCTGCGAGGGCTCTCCCCTGAGCTAAGGCCTCTCTCAGGGCTATCCGCGGGAGTCAAGCTCTTCACCAGGCGGAGCACTCAGCACCCGTTTCTTCTGGGGCACACACTGACAATGCTCACAGATCGCTGACAGGGCGCAAAGAATCACAGGATCCCCCATAAACGAATCTCCAGAGTAGTTAGAAGACAACAGAAAGTATGTCATATGGTCCCTAACCAAGAGAACCCTAATAAACACATAACAAGTCAGCCTCCTGAGGGTATATGCTATCAGGCGCCTGCCTCGCACGCAGTTGACCTAGATTCAATCTCCAGCATCCCATATGGTCTCCTAAGTCCTGCCAGGAGTGATCCCTGAGTGCAGAGTCAGGAGAAAATGCCTCAGTTCCCTTAAAAGTTTGACATGACGGAGCGATAGCCCAGCGGGTAGGGCGCTTTGCCTTGCACGCGGCCCGGCCTGTGCCGGCCTGGGTTCGATCCCCGGCACTCCATATGGTCCCCCCGAGCACCGCCAGGAGTAATTCCTGAGTGCAGAGCCAGGAGTAACCCCTGAGCATTGCCGGGTGTGACCCAAAAAGCAAAAAAAAAAAAAAAAAAAAAAAAAAGTTCGGCATGATAAAGTGAGAGATAAAATTCCTTAAGAAAGAAATGGTTCTGGGGCCAGAGCGACAGCACAGCAGGGAGGGTTTTTGCATGCAGCCAACCCGGGTTCGATCCCCAGCATCCAATATGATAGATACCCCATGCACTGCCAGGAATAATTCCTAAGCGTAGAGCCAAGAGTAACCCCTGAGCAACGCTGGGTGTGACCCCCAAAAAAAAAGAAATGGTTCTTGGGGTTGGAGCAAGTACAATAGGTAGGGTGTCCCCCTCCCATACAGCCCTCCAAGCACCACCAGGGCTAATCCCTGTGTAGAGACAGGATTAACGCCTGCAAATCGGAGGGTGAGACGACCCTCCGCCAAAGAAAAAGCAAAAAAAAAAAAAAAAAATTTTTCCCCCTTTTTTGGGTCACACCCAGCGATGCTCAGAAATTACTCCTGGCAGCACTCGGGGACCGTATGGGATGCCGGGATCAAACTTGGGTAGGCTGCATGCAAGGCAAATGCCCTCCCTACCCACTGGACTATGCCTCCAGCCCAAGAAATGGCTTTTAATGGCTTTTCAAAACCTACTGTATACCAGGTTTATACTGTAATAGTAAAGAGAACATTCTGCGGAAAAGTGTGGGTCAGAGACAGCTCAAAAGACTGGACCATAGGCTTTGTATATATGGGAACCCTGTGTTCAATCCCTGGCACCAGTGGATCCCAGGAAATGCACCAAATCCTCACTCCCCTAAAAATCAGCGAGGATAGATGTGCTGCAGTCACAGGGCACATTCCTGGTGGCCCCAGCAGAGGGTACGGCCCATTTCCCACCATAAGCAACAGCAGCAAGAGAAAATGCATGGCAGCAAGGAGGAAAGGTCAGATGTGCAAGGAAGCTACTATCCGCCCAGCGTCTCCCATCCCCTTAGGAAGAAGGACCCAGCCAGCACGAGGTACCCAGGCGGGCCCTGGCAGAGCCTCCCAGAGGGCGCCTGAGGCACCACAGCCCCACTCAGTCTTTGAGGAATAAAGAATTTTGATCCCTCTCCCTCCCTGGATTTCAGGGACTAAATATTGTTTAAAAAACTACAGCAGTGGGGCCCTGAGCGATAGCCCAGTGGGTAGGGCGTTTGCCTTGCACGCGGCGGCCTGGGCGGGCCGGGTTCGATCTCGGCATCCCATATGGTCCCGAGCACCGCCAGGAGTAATTCCTGAGTGCAGAGCCAGGAGAAACCCCTGAGTATCGCAGGGTGTGGCCCAAAAAGCAAAAAAAAAAAAAAAAAAAAAAACCCTACAGCAGAGACCCTAACACTTTCTTATCCAATTATACAAAGTGTTACTTTTTTTCCTTCTTTTTTTGGGTCACACCCTGCTATGTTCAGGGGTAAGTTACTCCTGGCTCTGCACTCAGGAATTACTGGTGGTGCTCACGGTGCTGGGGGACCCTATGGGATGCTGGAGATCGAGCCCTACTGGACTATCGCCCGGCCCCACAAATGTTTTTAAGGTTCATCAAGTAGAGTGGCTGGACGGGTCATGAAGAGAACCCGCAATCCTCTGTGGGAATGTTTTATAACCACCACAGAGCCGACACAGACACCAGAAAGAAACACAGATAAACAGGAGCCTGTGGATGCTCTTGGTAGTCCCGACAGGCTCAGAACCTAAGGAGAGTTCATAAGCTGAGAGCACGCTTCCCAAGCAAGAACCAGGCCCAAGGGGATAGAGCCATAGGACAGCAGGGAGGGCGCTTGCCTTGCTCGTGGCCAACCAGGTCCCATCCCCGGCATCCCGGAAGATCCCCTGAGCACAGCCAGGAGTAACCTCTGAGCACCTGCATCTCACACACAAAGGCAACAAACGCTGCTTTGTAAAATAAGCCTCTTTCTACGGTTGGAAGACAGCATTCAGTCGTTCCCAGCCATTACTGCAGCATGCTACAGCAGGCACTGCCGTCAGAGGAGACAGGGGTTTAAAAAGCTTCACCATCTCACAAACCCACTGACCAACTTGAATAACTCCAGGTCACAGCACTGGAGATTTTTCAGGAGAAACCTAGGAGCCAGACTGGGGGCCTTCCCAAGCAGAGGAGCACCAGGCCTCACAGCACACGAGGCGGGAGAATGCCGAGGTCTCTCCTATCCTCTCCTCCATCTCTTGATACAGCCAAACCATTTAGTTTCCGTTGTTTGGTTGGGGGGCCACAGCTGGCAATGCTCAGAGCTTAATCCTGGCTCTGCATTCAGGGATCCTCCTCCTGGGCTTCAGGGGACCATATGCAGCTGAACCCCAGCTGGCCACTGTATCTCCCTCCAGGCCACTATATGTCCATAATGGATGTACACTCCAGGAACAGGTGTCTGACAGGCTGGGGGACATAGTCCGCATGGAGAAGGCCTGTGCTCGACCCTGCTCGATCACTGCATGATCTCCTGAGAGCTTCCAGGTGTGACCCAAAAACAAATACAAGGGGCTGGAGCAATGTACAGTGGGGAAGGCGTTTTCCCCCTGTGCACCGCCAGAGGTAAATTCCTGAGTGCAGTCATGAGAAATTCCTAAGCATCACCAGATGTGACCCATAAACAATAATAAACAAATTAAAAAAAAAAAACTCCGTATAAAATTGCACTGGGTTTTTCTCAAAAATGTTGTACATTCCATTTTTGTGAACTATTTCTCAAATCTCACCTCACTGTCAAAATGAAAGTTCTTGGGGACAGAGAGAGCACAGCGAGTAGGGTGTTTACCTTGCATGCGGGTGACCCAGGTTCAATCCCTGGCATCCCATATGGTCTCCTAGCACGCCAGGAGTAATTACTGAGCGTGGACCCAGGAGTAACCCCTGAGCATCACTGGGTGTGGCCCCCAAAAAAGAAAAAGAACTCTTTCTGCCCCATCCTGTGTTCACTGATCAAACCCAGAACTACCTAGTTATCAGGCCTTTAACCATTGCATTGATGATGCAAGCATGAAATCATAACTTGTGGGGCCAGAGTGATAGCACAGCGGAAAGGACATTTGCCTGGCACGTGGCACACCCGGGTTTGATCCCTGGCAAGCACTGCCAAGACTAATTTCAGACTGAAGAGCCAGGAGTAACCCCTGAGCATCGCCGGGTGTGACCCCAAAAAAAAAATAAAAGAACTTATAAGGGTTAAAAAAAAAATAAAAAAGGGCTAGAGAGATTAATACAGTGGGTGAGGGCATCTGCCTTCCAAGAGACAACCCAGGTTTGATCCCTGACAGAGCCAAAAAGATCTGAGAACCAATGGGTGTGGCCCCCAAAAATTTACAAAACATGAGGCCAGAGAGCAGTGGGTAAGGAACTTGCATGCCAGCCAAGCCCAGTCCAATCCCGTACCCCATACGGGTATGAGCATTACTGGGTGTGATTGCCCAGTGCCCCGAAATTCTAAAATGCTATGTCCAATATCTTGCTAGACTTACGCTAACTAGGGGTTTTAAAATAATACAACAGGCCATATGGCCAAGGCCAGCTAATATAACTATCTATTACCAACCCACTAATGCTAAAAAGCCAGTCTGTAGGCAGTTAAGAATTTAATCCAATTCAGAGACAGCATGAGCCAAATCTTTGGGCAGAGAAAAAAACAATCCAATGAAGCATCTCTAATAAACACTGCTAGCTGCACATTCAAAATAGAATACGAATCAAGTGAATTAATAGGGTATCTGAACACCTTTCCCAATGCCACTCGTGAAAACAAACCTTGCCAATAAATCCACTTTTCAATAAAGCCAAGCTGATAGAACAAAGCTTTGAGAAATTAAGGGAACTCCCCATAAAATCTGTCCATTTTCAGGGCAGCCCAGGGACTCAGTGGCCCTAAACAGCTCGGCCAGGGCTGCTCAGGCCGGAATCGCAAGGGGAGAAATGTTGGATTCTACCCGCTCCATCCCACCGGCACCTCTGGGTACCATGGGGGCACAGAGCCTGAGCACTGCCGGGTGTGGTCCCAGACTGAGAACCGGCCGACTCCGGGCCAGCTGGCCATGATACAGCCCAGGGGAAGCAAGGCCAGCGCGGTATCGCGAAGCCCGGTCAGGCCGGCCAGGGGGCTGCAGGGCCTCGCCCCACGGCCACGGCGGCTCTTCCCGGCCACGGCGGCCCCAGGGGACCGACGTCGCGGGGGGAGGGGTCTACAGGTCACGGGGGGGGTGGCTGCACGTCCCTGGGGGATGACGTCGCGGGGGTCTACAAGTCACGGGGGCTGCACGCCCGTGTGGGGCCCGCATCGCGGGGGGCTGCCTGAGGCTGGGGGCTACGCGCCCGTAGGAGCCGGCGTTAAGGGGGTCTACAGGTCACGGGGGGCTGCACGCCCGTGGGGGGCCGGCGTTGCTGGGGTCTACAGGTCACGGGGGCTGCACGCCCGTGGGGGGCCCGCATCGCGGGGGCTGCCTGAGGCTGGGGGCTACGCGCCCGCGCTCGGCGGCAACAGGGGCTCGGGCCGACAGGAAGCGGCGCCGGCGGGCGGGGCGGCGGCGGCTCGGGCGGGGCAGCGGCGGGCAGCGGCGAGGCCCACCCCGGGGCCCATCCTGCGTCCTGCCCGCAGCGTCGCGACAGTCGCTCGGGCCGCGCGGCCCCGGAAAGCTCCGCCTCGCGGCCGGGGGGCGCGGGGGGCGCGGGGCGGCGGCGGACAAAGGCGGCGGCGACGCGCCATCTTGGAGCGGGCCGGACGCGCGCGGAGCCATTCATTCGGCCGCGGCCCCCGCGGCCCCCGCGGCCCGCGCCCCCGCCCGCGCCCGCGCCCCTCGCCGCCCTCCCGGCCCCGGCCCACTCCGGAGGCCCCGCGCTCCAATCTCGACCCCGCACTGAGGCCCCGACCCTCCGCGGCGCCCCCGCCCGCCGGCCGCGCCCGGGCGCGCTTCAGGCCCCTCAGCCCTCACCTGGCGTCGCGCCCCGGCCTGACGCGCCCGCTCCGGCCGCCGCTCCGGGAGCTGGTCGCGCTCGGCCCCGCGGGCGCTGCGGGCAGCTGCGGCGACTGTCCGGTCCCGGCGCGGCGGCTGCTGCTCCCGCCCGGCCCGTCCGCTCTGCGCCGCCGCCGCCTCCGTCCGCCCCTCAGACGCCTCCAGCCATCGGGATGGGCGCGGCGGCCCCTGCCCGAAGCTCGGGAAACCCCGCGGCCGCCGCGTCAGCGCGCAAACCGCGCGCGTCCCCGCCGCCCCTCGCGTGCGCGCGCGCGCCGCTTAAAGGGGCCGCCCCGCCCCGCGCGCGCCCCGGCCGCTCACGGGGGTCGCCCCGCGCGCGAACTGCCGGACTCCGGCCCCGCGGCGCCGAGCGTGGTGGGCGAGGGGCGGCCGTGGAGGAGGGGGCCGAGGGTCCGGCGAGCAGCAGAGGCCGGCGGGGAGCCAGTCGGGCCTGAGGAGTCTCCAGAATGTTCCACGAGGGGAGAGCCAGCCCCGACGAAGTGAGCTGCGACCCCGGACGGGGGTTGGAATTGACAACTGTGACATTGGGATGGGGTCGCGGCCCCCGTAGCCCGCGACTGTCCCTGCTGGCCCTGCGCCCTCCTGTCCCCGCCCCTCTCGGGGCCCAGCGGCGACCCCGCCGCCTCCGCCCGCCGCCTCCGCCCGCTGCCCCTCATCCCTCGGAGCCCGGCCTGGGGCCCCCAACAGTGGCCATAGCACCTCCCCTAATCCAGGTCCACCCGGTCTCGCCCAAGCAGGAGCCCATCGCTTTCCCGTGTGGCCGACCACCGCGGGGGGGCCTCTCCCCCGGCCATCTCCCTCCCCCTCCCAGCTCCCCTGGTCCCTGGGGAGGACGTTTGGGGTGTTTTGAGTCGGGGCACACAGACCACACTTCGGTCAAGGGAGCAGAGCCGGCTCAGTGTGGGGGTCTCCTGAACCTCCATCCCGCTCTCCTGAGCCCTGGATGTGGCCAGGTGCCCTTCCAGGCCCGGCCACCCCCGGCCACCCCTGTCCCTGGGCACCCCGGGTGTGCCTCTGGCCTTCCCTGGAATTTGCCCCTAGCCAGCGAAACCCTCATTTATGTATTTATAGGCTGGGCGTGAGGGGCAAAGTTGAGGGGCAGGAAGGGGGAGGGTGCAGGGTTGTGCCCGAGTGAACCTGGCCGCTGGCCCTGGTGCCCCTCCAGGCTCAGCCGTGGGCAGGAAGGGCAGGAGCAGGCACGTCTCCAGCTGGGTGCCCTGCCCGAGCAGCCCCCTTTTTTTTTTTGCTTTTTGGGTCACACCCGGCGACACTCAGGGGTTACTCCTTGCTCTGCACTCAGGAATTACTCCTGGCAGTGCTCGGGGATCATATGGGATGCGGCCAGCGCAGGCTGCCGTGTGCAAGGCAACTGCCCAACCCGCTGGGCTATTGCTCCAGCCCAAGCAGCCCCTTTAAGGCAGGTCTGCACCCTGCCGCGGCCCTCTGCGGGGAGCACTGCCTGTGATTTCTGGGGGTGCTCCCTGCACCCCTCCCGGTGCCTGGAGAGACTGGCTGTCAACCAGGGAGCCCCCAAATGCATAATTCAGATGAGGCCTCTAGCTGCTGGGGCCAACCCTGAATTATTCAAACCCACACAGCAGCGAGCTGCTCACCAGCTTTGAAGGACCCAGTGCCCCCAGAGCAGCCTGGAGGGACCCCCCTGTGCCTGGCCCTGCCAAGAACAGCGCCAGCCCCCACCGGATGTGGCAGAATGTAGGTGATCAGGAAGGCCACTAATTAGTCCTGCTTCCTGGGGTCCGAACCTCCCTCCTCTGCAGCCACCAGTGCACCCTGAAGACCAGAAAGGTGCCCACACCAGGGCAGGGCAGTGGGTGAGCCAGTGGGAAGGTGACTTGGAGCTGAGTCTTGTAGCCAACCCCACCAGCCCTGACTGCTGGTGAGTCACCTTCCGTCAGAACCAGACCCTGTCTGAAAGAGGGGAGGTCCTGAGTGAAGGGGGCTGCACCCTGGGTGGGCAGCTGCATGCCGGAATCTGGGCCCAGCCTCCCGTCCACAGGGCTATGTCCTTGCCAGACCCAGTGGGCTACTATGGAGCCCCGGGAAGATAAGACCAAACCTCCAGAGCGTGTCAGGTGGGATGATGGAGATGAGGCCTGGACAGGGTGGCCACAGGAACCAGCTTAGCTCTGGACAAGGCCCAGCAGCCACAGGGCAAGGTCTGGACAGTGGGGTGGAGTCAGGCTGCTTGGATGGTTAGTTTAGAGTCACACCTGGTGGTGCTCAGGGCTCTCTCCTGGTGGGCCGGGGATCACCTGGGTGCCAGGGACCAAACCCGGGTCAGCTGCATGCAGGGCTGGGCTGTCTCTCTGGCCCCACTCTCTGTGCCTTTGGTGTGTCTCTTGGACATGTGTTGACTAACCAGGCACCCACTGGCCCCAGAGACCCCGTCATCACTCCCGATGTGCCCAGTGACCACGGCGGCAGAAATAGATGTGTGGCCAGCCGTGTACAAGGCCAGTGCCCTCATGACGCTGTCCTACCTCTCTGCCAAGGCCCATTTATTATCATTTATTATTTCTGAATAAAACCAGGCAAAGCAGACTAAGGGCTGGTCGCCAGCCCCCACCTCCGTGGGGTCCAAAGCCTGAGCAGCTGGACTTGAGCTGGGAAAGGCCAGTCCAGTCCCTGGGGTGGGGGCAGGGCCAGCTTAGGTGCCCTGCTGAAGAGCCCCCTAGGAGAATGGGTGCAGGGTTTTGTGTCTGCAACACAGCCACTGGGCGAGGGGCAGGAGGCGGATGTAAGGCCCTTGCCGCTCCGTTTCCTGGCGGCCTGGGCGGCTCCTGGCTCCCAAGCCCTAATTGTTCTGAAGCCTGAGGAGCTCCTGCCCCAGGCCAGCTGCATAGTGCTGAGGTGCCTGGCTGCGAAATGCAGGGACTGCAGGCTGCCAAGAGGGTACCCCAAGCCCCCCCAACACACACACACACACACACACACACACACACACACACACATACACACACACACACACGATGTCAGGCAGGGCTTCTGTCCCCACCCTATCCCCCCTGCCGCCTCCCCCTTCCCTCTGGCCTGCTGCAGGCTCTGCCCTCAGCGGCCACCTGACTAGGCTCCCTGGGACCACAGCCTTGGGACTCAGAGCTCCTGCGGGGACGAAGCTCCCTGGGGCTTCGGCTCTGCTGTAAACAGCACCTGGAGCTGGTGGGGCACTGGCAGGGTCTGCCCTGCCCCTGCCTGCTGGCCTGGACCCTGACCGGTGCCGAACCTGCCGCTGCCCTCTCCTGGAAGCCTCCCAAGGCCTCTGGTTCCCAGCCAGTTGGGCCCTTGCCAGTGGCAGTGGGGACCTGACCTTCAGGGGGCTCTTCCTGGGCCACAGGGCGGGGGCCCAAAGGGCCCTGAGCACTCACTGGGCCACCCCAACTGCCCCCACTCTGGTCAGTGCCTCCTGAGCCCGGTTCCTCCTCCCCACTGCTCCCCTCAGTCCCCGGCTGCTGTCTTGGTGACCATGGCCAATCTAGACAGCCGCTAAATTGGCCATTAATGCCCGTGAGGGGTCCGATCTGTGGCATGCTGCGGTAGGGCCACTGATAAGCGCCACTGCCCCTGTGCCTGCGGCCAGCCCCGGACTCAGGCAGCACCTTCTGGGCACCCCTCATGGTCACCCCTCTCTGGTCTGTCCCAGCTCAGAGTTTGGGAGTCCTGGGGGTGTCCGGGCTATTCGTGGCTCTGTGCTCAGGGCTGGGGCAATATTCAGGGACCACCGTGCATGTGGGGGGCTCCAGTCCTGGTGGACATTCTTCCCTGGGCCGTCTTCTGTCCAGCCTGTGAGCCTTTTTTTTTTTTTTTTTGGCTTTGGGGGTCACACCTGGCTGTGCTCAGGGGTTACTTCTGGCTCTGCACTCAGGCGCATGCTGCAGGAGGGTCAGGAGGCTGAGCCAAGGAGGTGGGCAGTTCCTCGGATGGGTCTGGGTCCCCACCCTCCCCCTGCTCAAGCCCCATTGCCCGCCTTGGCGGACCCCGCCTGGCGGGTGGTGGCTGTGCCTGGTACTGGGCAAGCATGGGTGCTGCGGGTCCCCTAGGCCTGAGGCTGTTTGACAGAAAGTGGGGGGCGCAGGCAGTGTCAGGAGGGGCACCCGTGAGCCGGGCCTCAGGGGTGTGGGTGTTTTGGAAACCGACACTGGGAGCCTGGCGCCTGGTGGGTCCCGGTGACGCGCGCCTGGGAGCAGGTGCCCAGGCTGCTGTCCCCGGGGCCGCCCGCCGCGGAGGACCAAGAAGTCCCGGCAGCGATGACGGCGGCTGAGGGCTCAGGTGCCCGGCGGGCCGCCCTCACCTCCCCCCCCAGCCTCAGTTTCCCGAGGGGAGCTCGGCGCAGGGGCGTTTCCCCCGGAGGGCCTGGAGCTAGGGCTCGGGCGCCAGCAGCCAGCCGGGGCGACCGGCGCCGAGGTCGGGCTGCCGCCGGCACGGTGGCAGGGTCGCCCCGAGGCGGGCGGGCGGGCGGGCGGGGAAGCCGCGGGTCGCGGACGGCTGCGGCACCCGAGGCCGGTGCTGGACAGCGCCGCCTGCTGGACAGAGCCGCGAGGCTGCCGGGGGAGCTTCCGGGGCGGGGCGGGGCCTATCACGGGCGGGGGTGGGGCCTGGCCGGAGCTTTCCGGAAGGTCTATTGCAAGACCAGAAAGACCCCGAGTTTCCGTTTATTGTCGAGTTGTGGGGTCCGTAGGACAGATCCTCTGGGCGTGTGGGGAGGCGCTGTGCTCCTGAGGTCACAGGGTTGCATGACGTGTTACCACCGCCACCCAATCCTTCCTGCTTCTCTTCTCTGACCCACCCAACACATAGTTTTAAAGTTTTGAGGGTGGTGCCCAGGGTCTGCACAGGGGAGTTGAGTGCCAGAGACCAGTAACTCCCTCTCCCCCCTCCCTCCCTCTGTCCCTCCCTCCCTCTCCCTCCCTCTCTCTCCCTCTCCCTCCCTCTCCCTCCCTCTGTCCCTCTCCCCCCCCCCCCCTCTCTCTCTCCTGTCCCTCCTTCTCTCTCCCTCTCTCCCCCCTCTCTCTCTCCCTCTCTCTCTCCTTCTCTCTCTCCCTCTCTCCCTTCCTCTCTCACACATGTCAGGTGCTCTGTCCCTGCAGGGTGGGGGTATGGGAGGTGGGAGCTGGGGGTGGGGAAGGAGGGTTCAAACAGAAGCTTGTTTCCGGGCACCCTTGGGGCAGGGTGGGTGACTCCTGTGCTCGAGAATCACTCCTGGTGGTATTCATGGGGTGCCCGCACAAGGCAGATGCCCTCCCTGTTCTATCGCTTTGGTCTGGGTCTTTATTTTACTATTATTTTGCTTTTTGGGTCACATCAGTGATGCTCAGGGGTTCCTCTGGCCCTGCACTCCGGCTTTACTCCCGGTGCCGGGAGACCTGTGGGGTGCCGGGTCGAATGCCCTCCCTCCCTCCGTGCTGTGGCTCTGGCCCCTTGGTTCAGCCTCGGCTCTTTGACAAGCTCCTTTTTAGTGGCAGTTGTCTGGAGCCAGCTCAAGAATCTGATGCAGGCTTTGCGTGCAGGAGGCCTGTGCCCACTACCTGAGCCCCATTGGGTGTGCCCCCAAAATTGAGAAAGCGGCAACTACTCTAAATGCTTTTTGCTTTGTTTTGGGCCGCACCTGGCAGTACTCGGGACTTACCCTGGTTCTGCACTCAGGGATCTCTTTTGGTGGCCACTGGGGAATAAACACGGTGCCTGGGATGGAACCTGGGTCAGTCGTATGCAAGGCAAGCACCACCTCACTGTGCTATCACCCCGGCCCGAGGCTTTTTTGTTTTGTTGTTTGGTCACACCCAGCAATGCTCAGGGAATTACTCCTGGTAGTGGTTGGGGACCCTATGGGATGCCAAGATTGAACCCAGGTCTGTTGTGTGCCAAGCAAACACCCTCCCTGCTGGACTATCATTCTGGCTCCCTTGCGGTGTTTTTGTTTTTAACCTCCCAAGTAGTGTTCAGGGGCTCCAGGAACCCTGACTGACAATTCTTGGCCAACAGGGACACGATGCTATGTGGATCCTGTGGCACCAAGGACATCCAGGTTACCCCGGTGGTGTTGGTCACCCGGGCTGCAACCAGTGAAGCTTCGGACCACGTGATGCTGGAAGCGGAACTTGGATCCCCTGCACTGAAGGCACCTTAGCCCTGCACCATCTCTCCAGGGCTATTTGGAATTTTAAAAAATATAAATTTTAAATGTCTTTTTTATTTTATTTTATTTTGCTTTTTTGGGTCACACCGGCGATGCTCAGGGGTTACTCCTGGCTCTGCACTCAGGAATCACTCCTGGCGATGCTCGGGGAACCATATGGGATGCGGGGATCGAACCCAGGCCGGCACAGGCCGGCCACTTGCAAGGCAAATGCCCTACCCGCTGGGCTATCGCTCCAGCCCTGAATGTCTTTTTTAAAAAACTTATCCAGCCATGCTTGGGGTTGTCTCCTGGCTCTGCACTCAGGAATTCCTCCTGGCGGTGCGGGGCCATATGGGGTGCCGGGGATCAGACCCAGGTCAGGCACGTGCAAGGCAAACGCCCTCCCTGCTGGACTATTGCTCTGGCCCAATGTTTTATTTTTATGGCATTATTAAGAATGTATCTACATTCTGGCTCTGTGCTCCAGGGACCTTATGTGGTTGGGCTGGAATCAGGGCTATGGTCCCTTCCATGGGCAGCCGCCTTAACCTTTGTACTTTCTCTTTGGTTCTGTGTGTTTTTAATCAGTGTAATTTAGGAACCTCCTGGCATGCGTAGGGGACCCCAGGGCCACCAGTGATCCTTGGTTCCTCTGGGCCAGAGTATTTATTAGGGAAGGTGTGTTTGCTGGGCCATGCTGGCCTCACGCTGGCCCAGCCCTGAGCCACCTGCAGGCCCTCACTACACTTCTTTAAGGAAGCAGTTTTTTGTTTTTTTTTTTTTGATTTATGGGTCACACCTGGTGATGCTCAAAGGGTTACTCCTGGCTATGCACTGAATTACTCCCGGTGGTGCTTGGAGGACCATATGGGATGCTGGGATCGAACCTACGCTGACTACGTGCAAGTCAAATGCCTTTCCTGCTGTAGCATCGCTCGGACCCAGGCTACAGTATTTTTCATTGCTCTAGACTAGGGAATAGCCGAGGCCTCAGTGCTCCTTCCGCAGCTTCTTCCCTCAGCTCTCGCTTCCTCCTCATGGTTCATCAGTGAGTGTCCACAGCAGGGGCTGTCTCCCTGTGGCCTGGCCGTCTCCTGGGAGGTCCAAGCTGCTGTTTGTGGGCTATGGTGATGTTGCCCTGGGCCGTTTCCTCCAGCTCAGGCTGGGTGCTCGGAGCCCCTTCCGGACTGAGCCCCTGGGTGCTGAGGCTGGCAGCAGGGGATCCTTCCTGTGCCTTCTCCCTGGGGTCCCCATTGTCCTTTTTCGCCCTGCATGGCCTCCCTGACCTTCTGTCCAACTCTTGCCCACTGGACTGGGCCGGTTTCTCAATGCGACTAGGGGCAGCGGCCCCCAGGGAATGACAGGAGATGCGGGTGCAGAGCCAGGGAGCAGCTCATGGATGTGGCTGGGTTGGCCCTTCCCGAGACAGTTTGGTTTCTCTTCAGAACTTTAGCCTTGAGCTCCCTGAATTTACGGCAGCTCCTTCACCATGGGTGGTGCGTGCCCCTAACTCAGACCATCTGAAAACTGTCAGTGCCACAGAGAAGGTTTAGGGCACCACAGGGTCCCCGGCACGGCTGGAAGCCCCTGGAGGCCCTGGACACTCTGGGGGTGGGTTCTGCCCTCACTGTCCCTGTGACCTCAGGCCCTTGCTCTGGGGTGCTGCCCAGGAGTCTCCAGCAGGGGCTGTGAGCACACTTGGAGGTCCCCCACAAAAAGGAGAGGTTCTGACTGAGCCAGGCCACACACGAGATCATACATGAGGACACTGATTGGAACAGGGTCAGACTCCCGAGGACAAACCCTGGATTGGATCAAGCTGGAGGAGCCCCTGCAGGCTCCAAATCCCTACAGAAGGAAGAGGAAGCTGTGCAGGGGCGGGGGCAGCAGGGTCTGTGCAGGGGCAGGGACAGGGGGGGCAGTTAGGGGCAGGACATGGGGGCTGTTAGGGGCGGGGGCTTGGGGGCTGTGCAGGGAAGTGTCCGTGGCAGGAGGGGAGAGCACGGCATTGTGGCAGGCGCACAGGGAGGCCGGACGCTGCCTCTCCCACACAGAGCAGCAGTCACACCACAATCCCCTCTGGGGCTTCTCAGGGCATGCACACATGCACATATATACACACATACATGCACACGTGCACACACATGCCGATGCATGGACATTCGTGCAAACATGAAGATATGTGCACACATATGCACACAATTGCACTCACGAACACATTCATGCACTCATGCATGCACAAGGGCACACACACATGCACACACAGACTTGGACCACATGATAGCAAAGGCCTGGACAGCCTGAATGACACTTGCCCTATCCCCTGGGGCGGCACTGGCTTCCTGCAGGTGCCCGCCTGGGTCCTGAGATGACGCCATCTAACTTCATTCTTCTCTTTAGGACTTTTGTGGGTCCACCCCAGGCTCCAGCAAGCCAAGTGGGCCCCCATGGCTTTGACCATTCCTTTCCATTCCCGTGGGGGTGCACACACATCGGGGGTCTCACAAGGGGCTGGGGTGCTTGTTGCCGTGCTGCACTCCGAGGGGTGTGACCCAGGTAGTGGTAACAGTGCCCCACAGCCACTCAGGCACAGCCTGGCTCCCACTGTGGCTGTGGGGGAAACGGATGCCAGGCAGTGAGCGTGAAGAGGGAGACCCCCCAGACCCAGGTGGGACCCTCCAGCCTGCCGTGACCACCTGCCTTGTGTGGATGTTGTGGTGGGGGTTGGGCAGGCTGGAGAGCAGCATCCACTGAGCAGTGGGAAGAGGGTCCAGTTCCCTGGAGACCCCGTGGGCCCAGCCCCAGCCACTGCTTCCCTCTGTACCCCCCAAAGTGCCGCCAAATGCTGGGGGCTGTGAGCCAGGAACCTCTCCCCGAGTGGGCATGGAGGGGCAGGAGAGCAGGGCCTGGCATGCTGCCCATGGCTCCGGCAGGCCTGAGTCCGGGGTCCAGGTGGAGAAGCCCAGGCCCCACCGGTGCTGAGAGCAGAGTCCATGCACCAGGGGCTGGCCACAGGAGGCCGAGGCTTTGGCGCCTGCAGGGAGCACCCCGCCGGGAGGCCTCCCAGGGGTAGGGGGCACCAGCGGGGTCTGAGCCCAGGGGACAGGGGCACCAAGGCTCAGCTCTGGCCTGTCTTCCCTGTGCCAGGCCTTTGCGGGTCCCCCCTGGCTGCAGCCCCGAGCCTCTGCCTCACTCCTGGCTGGTGACTGCACCCTCCCGCTGACCCCATGCTGCTCCGAGTCCTGCTTGTGCCCCTGAGCCGGGGTCCACCTCTGACTGGTGGCCTCATCCCAGGGGTGGGGTGGCCAGGGGGACAGTGTCCTGGGCTTGCGCCTTCTTTGCTGAGGCCTGATGGGGAATGGAGGCAGGAGCGACAGAGCTGCAGAGATGTGAGTGACCAGGTGTCCACCACCAGTATAGCAGACGGCCATGCCAGGACATGTAGACAGTGACCAGGTGACCATGCCCAGGACATGGAGACAGCGATCACCCGTCAGTATAGCAGGCAGCCATACCCAGGACGAAGAAATAGTGACCAGGCAGCCATGCCTGGGATGTGGAGAGGATCCTGAGTGGCCACAGGGCCTGTGTGGAGTCTGGGGCTGACCCTCTGCTGTGCCAGGGGGCAGAGGGGGAGCAGCTGTTGCTGTCTCCAACAGGGGGTCAAGGGCCACGTGCACTGGGCATGCCCAAGTAGGGCTGGGCACACTCACAGCGGGTCCCAAGACCTGACTTTTTTTTTTTTGACTTTTTGGGTCACACCCGTGATGCTCAGGGGTTCCTCCTGGCTCTGCACTCAGGATTACTCCTGGCAGTGGTTGGGGGCCATATGGGATGCCGGGGATCGAACCTGGGTCGGCCACGTGCAAGGCAAACGCTCTCCCCCACTGTACTATTGCTCCGGCCACTAGCCCTGGATTTCTTGCAGGGGGCAGGTGATGACGTGGTCAGATGCCTGTTAGAGTGTGGGCAGGTGCGCAACCTGCTGACCAGCCTCTGCCCTGAGAACTATGGCCATCGGGACCCGCCGTGCCACATAGTGGCCCAGAAAGGCAGCGGCTGTGCATCACCGAGGAAAGCTCTGCTGACCCTAGCCCCCCAGAAAGCTCTGCTGACCCCAGACCCCAAGAAAGCTCTGCTGACCCCAGCCCCCAGGTTAACAGTAAAAAGTCCCAGCCATGCTCATGTGAGCATCTGTCTTGGGAACGTGGGGGGGTGGGTGGCTGGGAACCCTGACACCCCAGGCGGAGACTATGAATAGAGGCTTTATTACCCGCGCTGCCCAGCTCTGGGCCTGTGCTCTGTGTCTGGGCTGGGCTGGGCCAGCGCTGCAGGGCCCTGCAAACGCCCTACCCGCTGGGCTATAGCTCCGGCCCGCAGGAGTGATCCTTGAGCACGTCCCTGCTGCCGTGGTCAGCAGCAGGGGAGGAGAGCGGGAGTGACCCAACCGGGCAGGAGCAGCCGTTCCCGGCGCTGACCTGGAGTGCAGGGGCTGGACAGCCCAGCGCACCGGAACCTCCACTCAGCTCCGTGCCACAGGCTACTCCAGCGGCCTGGGCCTGGCACCTGGGGCAGTTACCCGAGGGGTCGCTGCTTTCCCCTAGGCCCAGAGCCCCCTGAGGGGACAGGGCTGAGGTCCGGGCCAAATGGCAGGTTTGCCCTCCCCCAGACCCCCTCGCCCACAGCCTCGGCCTTGGCGCTCACCTCCATAAGCGGCAGGAGCTCCCGCCCCCCCCCACACACACGGAAGGGGGCAGGGGTTGCGTTATGGGGACGCCCCCACAGGACCGCTCCCCAGCCCGGCCCGGCCGCGCTCCTCCCCCGCTAGAGCCCCGTCCCGCCCCTTGACCTCACCCTTAGCCCCGCCCACCGCACCAATTCCCGCCCACCCGCGGCGATCGCACTCAGCGAGAGCCCGCGGGTGTCCTGGGGCCCTGGCGGCAACGGCCCCTGCACAGAGGGTGATATAACAGGACTTCCTATGGCCTTTCTTTTTTCTTTTCTGGGTTTTTTTTTTTCTTTTTTTGGGTCACACCCGGCGATGCTCAGGGGATACTCCTGGAATTACTCAGGAATTACTCCTGTTGGTGCCGCGGGAACCATGTGGGATGGCGAGGATTGAACCCGGGTGGGGGTGTGCAAGGCAAACGCCCTCCCCACTGTCCTATCGCTCCGGCCCCCTCCTGTGGCACTCAGGACCTGGGTGCGTTGGGCTGTGCCCGTGAAGCCCCCCAGGCTCCTGGCTCGCCTTGCTCCTTGTCAGCTCTCACCTAAGCTGTCCTGAGCCGGCCAGGACCCTCCTGCTGTGGTGCGAGGTTCCTTACACGCCCCCAGCCCTCCAGGCCTGACTTTCCTTACGGGGCGGGCGAGGAGGGAGGGAGGCCTGAGCAGGTATTGCATTGGCTCTGGTGGGCCAGGCAGCCAGTGTCGGCCAGTGGCCACCCTCCTCCCTCCCTGCTTGGGGGAAGCAGGAGCTTCCTGGCCGGGGTTCCCACTGCCCCTCACACACAGGACAGGGTCCCCATCTCCCTGGCCCTGGGACAGCCAACTGGACATGGAACCACACAGCATTTATTCAGGCGCTGAGGGCTCATGGGGCTCACGCCAGCTCTGAGGCAGGGGCAGGAGAGTCCATGAGTCTCGGCTTCACGGCAGAAAACAGAACAGTGGGGCTGGGGCGGGGCGCCGTCAGCACCTGAGCCACAAAGAGGATCTTGTAGGTCTCCTTGACGTCACCCCGAGCTGCAGCAGGGCCGACACCACGAGAGGGTGGTCCGACTGGGGGCCAAGGGGAAACTCAGGTGCTGCTCCTGGCCCAGGCCCGCTGGGTCTGCCACTGTGCTTCCTACTCCACCCACCTCCACCCAGCCTGGCTCTGTGGTTAGGAGATTCCCTAACCACAGTCCTAGGCACCTACATCAAAAGTTAGGGGGTGGCACCCAAGAGATGCTGATTGTCTTGGTCTGGCCACGCTCCACAGAGCCCTTGGTGGGCTCCACAGTGAAGCCTTTATGTTGCAGGGATGAGACGCTGTCCAGGCTGAAATCCACCACCTGCAGGGCAAGCGGGCCCAAGGAGCACAAGGAGCACAGGACATGGTGCACTAAGCTGGGAAGCACGGGCAGGGAGCACTGAGCGGGGAGCAGGAGCAGGGAGCACTGATCTGGGAAGCACGGGCAGGGAGCACTAAGCTGAGGAACATGGGCAGGGAGCACTGAGCTGGGGAGCACGGGGCAGGGAGCACTAGGTGGGGAGCATGAGCAGGGAGCACTAAGCTGGGAAGCACGGGGCAGGGAGCACTAAGCTGGGGAGCACGGGCAGGGAGCACTAAGCTGGGGAACATGGGCAGGGAGCACTGAGCAGGGGGAGCACAGGGCAGGAAGCACTGAGCTGGGAAGCACAGGCAGGGAGCACTGAGCTGGGAAGCACAGGCAGGGAGTAGGGAGCATGGCCACAGGGAGTCCCAGGGCTGCCTGTGCATGGGGTGCACTCACCTTCTTGGAGGAGGGCTGGTTGCTTCCGGATGCAGCCCACCTGCAGCTCTCGGGTGGCTGGGGGAGTTGGCGTGTCCTCGTCCAGCTGGACGTAGTCCAGCGTCACCAGGATGCCCTTCAGCTCCTCGGGTTCTAAGTGAGGGGCAGTGTCTGGGGAGGATCGGGGATGACCCCGGGGTGTCTGGGCACTGCGTGGGATGATGGGGGGGACGGGTCCAGGGGTACCATGGGAGAGCCCACCTTCTCCGTGCTCTAGCACCGGACGGTCGACAGGGACTCCACAGGCACGTCGAGCGGGTCCCCCCTCCACAAACATGCTGTGCTCACGGGCGGCGCCCTTGAGTAGGATCTCGCGAGACGTGTTCTGGGGGCAGGCACAGGCCCTGGTCAGACTGAGCCCAGCGAGAGACTGGGGGGCGGGGGAGGCCCTGCTTGGCTCCCACCTTCTTGAAGAGCACGACCCGCAGGCGGTCGGAGAAATAGAGGCTCTCGTGGTCAGGGCTGAAGGTGACAGTGAAGTCCCGCGTTTGGCCAGGCTCCATGACACCCTCCATGGGGGCCACACTGAACACGCTCTGCCCACCGTAGTTCTGTGTGCCTGCAGGGGGCGGTGTGCGGGCGCTTCAGCGGTGGCCCCCGCCTGGCCCTGCCCAGCACACGCCTGCCCCAGCCCACCTCACCTACGACTTCTGTCCTGTGCAGCCCCACGGCCCCTGCGGTCAGGAAGCGCGGCAGCAGCGCCTGTGTGTCAGGGCTTGCTGCGTGCCAGGCTGTCAAGCTGCATGGAGAACTCGACGGGCAGTGACGAGCAGTTCTGCAGCTGCGGGCATGACTCGGCCTGTCCCTCCCCTGTGTCTCTGCCCCCCCGTCCCTCTCCTGTGTCTCTGCCCCCCCCGTCCCTCTCCTGTGTCTCTGACCCCTTGACCCCCCGTCCCTCCCCTGTGTCTCTGACCCCCGTGTCTCTGCCCCAGGCTGCTCTCTCCTAACAGACTCTTCTTGCCACCTCACGTTAACCCTGTCCCAGTCCGGGCCCTCCAAGTCACTGCCTGCCTGGGGCAGCTCTCTGTGCAGGGTACAGGGTCCTCAGTGCTCCCTGAGCTTCCCCAGGCTGCCTCCAGGGGCACCATTCAAAGCAGGGCCAGGAAGGGCTGGGTGGGGGCCGGAGAGGCCAGGAGGGAGAAGGGGCACCCTGACCCCAGCCCCTCCCTCTTGGGGCCCGCTCTCCCAGTACCTTGAAGCCCACGGACACAGACTCCATGGCAATGGCGTAGCCCATGTGGAGGACGGCCGCCATGGACAGAGCAGGCGATCCTGGGCTCCACACCAGTGCCCTTCAGGGTGAGGGTCAGGGCACCTCGCTTGGTAAAGATGTCCAGCGCCTCCTGGGCCTGGAAGGGAGACCGTGGCCCCGCATGCGCTCAGAGAGGCAAAGGCATGCGCAGCGCCTGTGTGCTCAGGGCAGGCGGCTGGGGCAGGCGCACTCAGGACCGGGCCGTTAGGCAAGGGTGCGGGCTGCGGCGGGGCTCACCAGGACGCCTCGTGGGGAGAGAAGGCCAACACCAGGACGTGGCTCTCCCCTGCAGCCAACTTGCTGATGGGGTTCAGCAGGACGAAGGGGGCCATCAGGGTTCAGCAGAGAGAAGTCAACCTGAGTCCCAAGTCAAGGGGATGCGGCCAGGCAGGACACAGCCTCCCACTGGCTCCCGGCCCCGAGCAAGGATACATCCAGGTCGTCGGGACTCACGTTCTGGATGGAGACTCTCCGTAAGCTGCTGTGACCTGGAGCAGAGGGCAGCGGTCACAGCAAGCCCGGTGGGCTGGGAGGCAGGGCCACCCCAGACTCACCAATGGCCACTTCATCAAACTCAGTCACGGTCCTGCCGTTGTTGGAGGTCACTATTATGGAAGGGGCCACCGTGGGACACCACAGCTCCAGGTATAGGGTGTTGTGGGAACTGTGGGGAGAAGACGGGCTGACGGCAGGCCCTGGGCCCTGGCTGCAGAGGAGACAGGGAGATGGGGCTGCCCGTGTCCCGCCCCTGGCCATTTCCGCACCTGAAGTTCAGGGACTCCATCCCCTCCCTGTCCCTGAGGTCGCCGCTGGCCACGACACAGGGGACCACAAACTTGTCGAACTTGCCTTGGAAAGACCTGACCAGGGTGGCCTGTTCCTCCTGGTATTGGTCAGAGCTGAAATGAGACGACAACATGCAGCCTCCAGCCCCAGGGCCCAGCACGCCCGGCTGCAGAGCGCAAGGTCCCTGTTCTGACACACCGGTGGCTTTGCACCACAGGACAATGTCATGGTGCATGCCCAGCCCCCAGTCCTCATCGATTCTGGTCAGTACAGAGTAGCTAGCGCCTCGTGCAGCTGCCCAGCCAGTCATGAACCCCCTTTACAGCTCCAGGGGCGAGGAGACAGCCACTTCCGGAAGGGACAGGCTTGGGGCGTCAGGCCAAGGAGGCGGAGTCTGAGCCTGTGTCTGTGGCCAGCGGTCACCTCCTGCCCACCTGGACATGCGCTCTTTGCTCAGAGGCTCCTGTGGGTGGGGGTCCTGGGACTGTCGGGTGTGGTGGTCTTGTTCGCGGCTCGGCCGCTGTGACACGGAGGATTTCCGTGGCTCCTTCCTCTGCGTGATGGTGGTTGTCCTGCGCTGCTGCAGGGGAGAGGTGGTGGGGACCACTCCTGAGGGCACCGAGGCAGCAGGCAGGGCTGCTGCAGGGATGCCCAGGAACCACCTGGAAGGCTGAGGGGGCATCCGGATCCCCAGCTTCCAGACCCCCGTCTGATCCCCAGCCAGAACAGGCCCTTCCTGGACGCTGCCCCCTGGACACCAGGACCAGCGTTTCCTGGAGGCCTGCCCCCTGAACAGGAGGCTCCTGTCACCCTCCCAGTCACCCTCCGAGGATCCGGCTTGAGGGCCGCCATGCTGATTTCACACCCAGGTGGCGTCTGCCCCATGGTCCCAATATGGGAGTGCCTGGGAGAAAGCCGGCAGGAAGCAGGGCCCCCCACCCTCTCGCCGCTGCCTGCTCCTCACCAGCCTGGCCTCGTCGTCTTTGGTCTGGACGGCTCCCTGGTGCTTGAGCTCCATAGGCAGCTTGGGCCTGAAGGTCACCTGGACCAGGCACCTCTATAGGGAGAGCCAGAGAGTAGCCCTGGCTGGAGCTGGGCCCCTCCCCGCCCCGGTGCCTGACACTCCAACTTCTGTCGGGTGCTCTCAGGCCCCCTCTAGGACATGAGCCCCGGGCCAACTCTCACCGTTTGGAGTGTGGGCTCTGCAGGGGCCAGGAACCTCCCTGCCCACAAGCACAAGTGGGAGAGTCCCAGAGGCAAGTCCAGCACCTGGCCTGTCCTCAGAGCATCCACTGGCTCACCCAGTGTCCCTCCCATCACTGCACCCATGGACCAGGGGCAGGAAAGAATCCTGGCTGAGCACCGGCTCTCAGGGCTGTCTGCAGCCCGTGCAGCCATGCTCGCCCTCAGTAGCTGCTGGCTAGCACAGCTCACGGAAACCAGGAGCCAGCCTGTGGCCAGGTCCTTGCCCCTCCCCAGCTGGCCTCCTTGTCTAAGGCTGTGTTGAGTCCTGTGGTCGGGGTGGCCCTGGCCCACACCCACCTTTCCGGGCAACACGGTTCCCACACATGGGGAGATGGTGATGGGGACATCCTGGGGTACCAGGAACTCGAAAAGAAGTGGGCCCCAGGGAGGCAGCCTCCTTGGAGCCGATGGGCGCACAGTGAGTGTTGATGACGTACAGGGCGGCCACCGAGGAGTCGTACAAGGAGGTGGCGGCAAACTTGATCTGGCAGTGGGACAGCTCCAGGGGTGGGGAGACAGCCACTCCCGGCACGGCAGCTTGAAGCACCTGGCGGAGACACCCGCAGGGGGACGGTCAGTGTACAGCTTCCCTACATGAGCCAGCTGTGCTCTCTCCCTTTTTGGACTCCCCAGCCACAATGTCATGGCGGCCAAGTCAGTCTTCACCTGCCCTGACCCCAAGGACTGTTCTTCGGTGTGTCTGAAGAGTCCCCAAGTTGCTGGGCCTGCAAGGGCTTTGCTGCAGGGACTCCGGAAGCCACCACCATGCTGGCTCAGAGCTGTCCCGCCCCATCTCTGGGCTGAAGCTGTCCCCCATGTCCCTCAGTTCACAGCTGCCGCCCCTCCCCTTGATCCCCTGAGCTTGGAGCTGCACTCGCCGCCTCTGCCCGCTTCTCAGCACCCGTGTACACATCCCCGACACTAGCCCAGTGGCCCAGCTTGAGGGCTGGGCGGGTGGTGCTGGTTTTTTCTCCTGGATGCAGTAAGGGAAACTGCCTTGACACAGGCTCCGAGACTGGGGTCCCTGGCTGGGCTCCAGCTGCAGTGGCTGCTGGGCCTTGAGCGCCCGAGACGGGGAGACAGCAAGGGCACTGCCCTTGTGTCTGCGTCCTGAAGTTGCTGGGCAGCAGCCTGTGTGCAGGCCGGGCTGGAGTTTCTGCGGCCCTGGTGGCTCTATGAGGCTCTGGCCTGTGAGCGTGAAGTGAGGCTCAGCAAGGTGTCTCTGGCCCATCTCAGGAGCTGCAAGAAGGGGGTGTCGGGGCTCAGCTCCCAGGGCCGTGGCGCACGGCCAGCTGAAATGGGCGCCCCAGTGAGGGAGCGGCTCATGTGCTCCGTCAGCAAGCGGGCTCTGGGTCTGGCTCCATGGCAACCACCACAGTGTTTTCTTGTCAAAGGCTGGACCCCTCAGGGCCTAGTGCTGGCCACCCTGCACCTCCCGGCACTGAGGCACTGAGATACTGGAGACATTCCAGCAAAGTTTCATTTCAGCTCAAAAATGGCTCCATGGAGCAAGCGGGCTGCCTCCTGCTGGTCCTAAAGAGGTTCCCACAGCGCTGGCAGAACCAGTTCCCAGCTTCGCAGTCACAGTGTCAGAATCTTTGACTTGGGGGGTGGCGGGTGGATTTTTAGCTGTGGCACTTCTGGTCTGCAGGACATGTAATACATGTTTTTTTTTTTTTTTTTAGCTTTTTGGGTCACACCCAGCAATGCTCAGGGGTTTCTCCTGGCTCTGCACTCAGGAATTACTCCTGGCGGTGCTCAGGGGACCATATGGGATGCCGGGATCAAACCCAGGCCAGCACAGGCCCGCCGCATGCAAGGCAAACACCCTACCTGCTGGGCTATCGCTCCAGCCCCATGTAATACATGTTTTACAGGTGACAGCAAACGGGAGTGGACACAGCTGAGGCAGAGGGGGCTGCTCCCGGCCACTCCGGCAGGACCTGTGGTGGAGACTCTAAAGCGTCCTGGTGACGGGGGACACTGGCTGTGACAGAACAGGTGTTTCAAGCACCAACAAGAGCCTCTCAACATGCACAAGGGCTGGGGTGTCCAAAGAGCAGTGTGGAAGCACTGTCTGAGACCACAAGCTCTGCCCGAAGGCGGGAGGCCAAGAGTTCGGTGCTGGATGCTGGACTCCATGGCTTTGTGCCTGGATGCCCGGCACCATGTCAGGAGGGCACTCCACAGCGAGCCCTGTGGCCAGCGGGTGCCCTGGAGAGAATGTGCTGGCACCACAGCTAGCAGAAGTGGGTACTGTAGGTCACTGCAATGATGGCAACAGGGGGCAACAGTGGGCAAACCCAGAGGGTGGGGCATAAGCCTTGCTCCTGTCCATACACACTGAGCATCCCGGAGTGGCCCTGAGCCCCACACCGCTGGGCCGGATGTCACTGCGAGCGCCCAGCATAGACGCCCCGGCCCTCAAACGGGCAGAAGGACAGAACACACCTTTCACTAGATGAGCTACTGAAATGCGCACAGACCCAGAGCCAGCCTCAGCAGTCACTTGGAGGATTCTGGGAGAACTCTGGGACTCCCACCGCGGTGGACACAGTAGTGCCCACACACACGTTGACGGTGAGAGGAAGCTGCACTCTTGCTGAGGAGAAACCGTTCGGGCGCTTGTAAGCCCAAAAGCGAATTTACCGGATTCTGTGTCAGTTCGCTATACACTGCGAGATGTTTGCCTGAGCAAACTGAGCCCTCGGACCACCTGCTGCTGGCAAGTGCTGGGCGCAGGGCCCTCAGAGTGGGTCTGTTGCCCTGAGGTGGGTGTGGGGCACCCAAGAGGAGCAGGGGGCTGAGCCGGGGCAGGAAGAAGGCACCAGGAGGGGACTGCAGTTGGGGGGTGCTGCAGGGACCTGCCCAGGGCAGAAGCTGAGGGGACTCTGGCAGTGCAGGAGCAGGAGCGAGGCCCAAGGCCTCCACTTCTTCCTCTGCCACGTTCTGCTCAGGAACTTCAGGCCTGGCGCACAGAAAGCCGGGCCAGGGGCTCCGAGGGCAGCCTGCACTGTGCCAGCTGTCACGGGCACACAGCATGTTGCACTCAGCTGGTCATCGGGCCACTCATGGAAGCTGCTGGACATCACACAACTGTGTCACACAGCTGTGACTCACAGGTATGTCCACAGCACACACCACATCCAGGCACCACCCTGGGCTGATGTGGACACGCATGTCCACATGTCACATGCCACCACCACACAATCATGAGGATCCGTGGACTTGCATGGCATGCAGCCACAGGCACATGGGCACACACTGTCCTCGCTTACGCTAGCAGTGCTGCCTGGCCATCTCTGTGTCACCAGAGGACAGAGGAGGGCGGCCCCCAGTGGCCCCCAGGCAGGCTGTTCCAGGGCCCCATGAACCCCTGAACCAGCTCACCGGCCAATCTCAGACTTGCAGACGAGCGCAAAGCTGTAGTCCTTGGCCTGGGTGGGCTGGAAGATGACATCGAGCTGCAGCGTCTCCAGCGGCAGAATCGTCCCAAACCCGTCACTGGGCTGAATATCCACAAACTGGCCGACAGGGGTCAGGGAGGTGAAACACAGCAACCTGCTCAGGAGGGCCACAGGGCTGCCTGGACACTCACAGGGCAGAGCCCAGGGGACAGGAAGTGTGATTGCAAGTGCGAGTGAGTGCATGTCACAGCGAACCTGTGAGTACATACACTGTGAACACTGTGTGAGCACATATGTATGTGAGCATGTATGTGCCGTGAGAACTGTGTGAGCACACATGTGCTATGTGTATTTAGAAGAGCATGTGTGAGTGTATGTGAGCACACATGTGCCATTAGAACATATGAGAGTGTGTGAGTATAAAAGTGCCACGAGTACTTGTGCAAGTCTGTATGAGTGTATGTGAGCATATATGTGTCACTGAGTACTTGTGAAAATATTGTGAGTGTATGTGAGCACGCATGTGCCACAAGTACCCGTGTGTGAATGTGAGTGTGCATTTAATGTGAGTATCTGTAGGAACACGTGTGCTATGTGTGTCATTAATACCTGTGTGAATGTGTGTGAGCAAGTGTGTACCATGAGTCCCTGTGAGAACCTATGTGTGAATGTACGTGAGCATGTGTCTGCGTGTGTACCTACATATATGAGCATGTTTATACGTGTGTGCATGCCTCCACTTGTGGATTTGCAAGTGTGACACACATATGTCTATGAGTACCTACGTCATGCGAGCACTTGTGTGTGCCTGTGAGCCAGCATGCATATGAGTGGGCGGGCAGGGCGGGGAGGGGTGGGGGCACCTGATCTGGGACCCTCTTGTCTCTCTGTAGTCTGGAAGGGTGAAAGTCCTGGGCTCTGGGTCTGTGTTGGGATGGAGGAGGTGGGGAGGGGGATGAGCGTAGGTGAGGGCAGAGGGGAGAGAGGGGGAAAAGAGGGCGGAGAGAAGGAGGGGCAAGAGGCGGCAGAGAAGGGAGGGGGAGATGGGGAGCTGGAGAGGGGGAGGCAGAGAAATGCTGAGGTCAGCAGGACAGAGCAGGGCGGGGGATGGAGGCCCAGATGCCTAGAGGTAGATGGAGCCTGGGAGAGCAAGGGGAGCTGGAGGTGGCCACTGGACCTGGGCAGCAGTTGTGCAGGCTTTGCCCAGAGCTTCCTGCCCGCCTCAGCCCCCTCCCTGCCAGGGGAGGCACCTCGGGGAGCCCGACGAATCCAAACTCCTGGGGCAGGAGGGAGCGGTTACTGAGGCTGATCTGAGCTCTGATGGCTTCGTGGATGGTGCAGTAGCCGAAGTCCACCACTGAGGGACTCAGCTGCAGGTCCGAGGAGGTGACGATCGCATGGACCATGAACTCCACGGGTCTGATCTGAGGGGCAGAGGTGACACCTGGTCATTCACAGGCAGCCCATGCTGGCAGACACTGCTGAAAGTCACCTCAACAGAGGTGTCAGAGAGGAGGGAGCCGGAGTGTACACGTGTGCACGGGCACAGTGAGGCCTTTACACAAGCGCCGGGGACCCACACCCGCCCCCGCAGACACTGCTCACAGCACAGGGAGCGGGCAGTGGTGCTGAGGAGCGGGTCTGCCTTCTGAGAACAGCTCAGTTCCCGGAGACAAGAAACCCCAGTACAGACCTGGTCTGCCACCCTGATGGTCATCGGGGCCTCCAGGACTCTGCTCTCCCTGTCGGAGTACTTCCCCCGCGTCCTCTGGGAGCGAGTGTCTGAAAGAGGGGCATTGGGAGCTCCTGCACTTCCTTACGTTTTGTGCCTCTGACCAGGTGACAGGAGAAGTGGAGGAGCTGCATCGAGAGCGGCTGCGGACCTCCCACCCTCGCACCAGCCAGGAGCACCATGCTTCGCTCCACAGCCGAGATGTAGGCCTGGGGCCAGAGTGATAGCACAGCGGGGAGGCGTTTGCCTTGCACGGCTGAACGGGGTTTAGTCCCCGGCATCCCATATGGTTCCCCAGCACCATCAGGAGTAATTACTGAGCTCAGATCCAGGAGTAACCCCCTGAGAATCACCAGGTGTGACCCAAAAAGTAAAGCAAAAAAAAAAAAGAGCAGGCCTGAGTGCATGTGCGTGAGCTCACACGGCCTTCAGTGCACAGCAGCACACGCCTGCATGGCTGAACACACACGTGCACAGTAGCACACGCCTGCATGACTGAAGACACACGTGCACAGTAGCACACGCCTGCATGGCTGAACACACACGTGCACAGCAGCACACGCCTGCATTTCTTTTTTTTTTTTTTTTTGGCTTTTTGGGTCACACCCGCGATGCTCAGGGGTTACTCCTGGCTCTGCACTCAGGAACCACTCCTGGCTGTGCTCGGGGGACCATATGGGATGCCGGGATCGAACCCGGGCTGGCATAGGCCTGCCGCGTGCAAGGCAAATGCCCTACCCACTGGGCTATCGCTCTGGCCCCGACGCCTGCATTTCTGAACACACGGAGTTTGCAATGTGGAATCCTCAAATGGCAAGATCAGTTAAAAAACAGTTCCTGGGGCCTGAGCGACAGCACAGCAAGGAGGGCACTTGCCTTGCATGCCGCCTGCCTGGGTTTGATCCCCGGCATCCCATAGGGTCCCCCAAGCACCGCCAAGAGTGATTTCTGGGCACAGATGCAGGAGCATCACTGGTTGTGGCACCCCAAAAAAAAAAAAAGTTTCCTTAAAATTTCCTAAAAGGGAATGAAGTTGGAAAGGGGCTAACGGGCGCAGTGGGACAGAGGCAGTGGGTATGGCAGTCCTGGGCTCACTCCCCGGTACTGGGTGGTCCTGGAGTGCCTGAGCCCCAGAAAAGAGAATCAAAGACAAATCAGGAAAAGTGAAGACAAGAAAGGAGAGACCAGGGGCCAGAGCGATAGCCCAGAGGGTAGGACGTTTGCCTTGCACACGGCCAGCCCATGCCAGCCCGGGTTCGATCCCTGGCATCCCATATGGTTCCCTGAACACTGCCAGGAGTAATTCCTGAGTGCAGAGCTAGGAGAAATCCCTGAACATTGCCGGGTGTGATCCCCCAAAAAAAAAAAAAAAAAAAGAAAGGGAGAGACCAGCGCCAGACCCTGCAGGGACTTGGGCAGGAGTCGGCACTGGGGGCACCAGCTGCAGAGTGAAGTAGCCTCAGTCTTGAAGCACAGCAGAGACCAAGGGAGGGAAACAAAGTCCCCAAAGGAAACCAGAGATGGACGCAAGTCCCCAAAATCATGGGGGCTGCCTCAGGGCAGCTCAAGCTCCACGAAGGACCAGGAGAGCATCAGCATGAGGGGCAGGTCCACAGCCCCTCCACAGACAAGCAGGCACACACACACAGAGGCACACACATGCACAAATGCACGCACAAACAGACATACACATACACAGACATGCACATACAGACACGCACACACGCAGGCATGTACATGCATGCAGGCACACACACAGACATACACACGCCGCACACATGCAGGCACACACGCCACACACACAGACACACATACCTGCAGGCACACACACGCAGACGCAGGCACGCACCGAGGCAGGAACCTGAGCTGCACGGAGAAGGACGACATGGCCTGGATGTAGCCTGTCTCAGGCAGCAGCTCCAAGTGGCCCCTCAGCTCCTTGCACACCTCCAGCTTCAGGCGCAGGGCCGCCTTGGACCTGAGGGCACCAGGGCAGTCAGTGCAGTGCTCCTTGCGCTGTGCATGCAGGCATCACGGGTGCTGCCGAAAGCAAGCCCAGGAAGTCTCACACACACGGGCACAACTCAAACCCAAGTGTCTCCTGGAAGATGTCTCTGGCTGGTGCGGGGTGGGGCATGTGCCGGCCGGCTTCAGACCTTCTCCAGCCATCCCGGGCCATGCTATGGGCAGGGTTGGCCCTACAGCTCCACATGGCATCTGGGAGACCCTGGGTGGCCAGGCCAGCCAATCAACACAGCAGCCCTGGCTCTGCTTTCAGTTCAGGCCCAGCCCTGACTGACCACGTGGAGGCCAGCTAGCGAGCCGCCAGCCCCTGTCCTCTAGCACGAAGCTCTGCTGCCCTCTGTCTGCAGGCTGCCCACTAAGCTGGGCACAGGTGACACTCCCTATGGCTGCTGAGCACCACAGGCCTGGAAGTCTGGAATATCTTCACACTGGGCTGAAGGTCCTCTCCCAGGGTCATCCCTGGGTCCTCCTGCACCGGGGTCCACCTTGCACACATCTGTGCCGGCTTTGGTCCCTAGTGCCTCACCTGCTCCTGGGTCCAGAAAATGGGCCCAATTAAGCAGAACCAGAAAATCATCCCACAAACCCCTCAGTGAGTCAGCCCAGGAGAGGGGCTGGAGCACCCACCACAGACCACAGCACCTGGCCCGGGGCAGAAGCACTTTGAGATGCAGAGAAAAGAGCAGCACGGCTCTGGCTTCCCAGCAAGGCCCCCCAGACCCTGCTCCACCCCCAGGTCCACACTGAGGAAGGCTGGCACAGGCAGGCTGGCCCCTGCTGGTCAGGGAGGAGTCCTCTAGCCCATGCACAGCCGCTAGCCTCCAGGCGACCCACACAGGCCTCAGAGTGCAGGTGCCTGGACTCGGCTGCCTGCTTCATTGCAGCTGCTTGGGTGCCCAGGTGGGCCCCCACTCAGCCCGCCTAGGGTGCCATGGTGAGCCCTTGCTAGCAAGGTTTGGACGCTGTGATGGGCCCTCACTAGCCTGGCTCAGGCACCCAGCAGGGCCTGCTCAGCCCTGTGCAGGAGGTCAGCAGGGTCCCTGCTCAGCCTGGGTCAGGCGCCCAGGTGGGCCCAGCTCACCGTGTCCGGATCAGGATGGAGTCCTGGTACAGCCGCCGCACATACAGATCTTCAGGTCCACCTCAGGGTTAGGCACCCAGACAGGAACGTCCACGGCAGTGCCAACGGCACTGAAACGGAGCTGAGATGGACATGTATGTTTACCAGCTGCCCCCCTCCTGTGCCTAGCATGCAGTACACAGAAACAGATACCATCCTACACCGAGCCTAGCTTCCACCCACGTGTGTACCATGCAGTACACAGAACCAGATACCTTCCTACACCGAGCCTAGCTACCACCTCCTGTGCGTACCATGCAGTACACAGAATCAGATACCCTCCTACACCGAGCCTAGCTGCCACCTCCCTGTGCGTACCATGCAGTACACAGAACCAGATACCTTCCTACACCGAGCCTAGCTACCACCTCCTGTGTGTACCATGCAGTACACAGAATCAGATACCCTCCTACACTGAGCCTAGCTGCTTACCTCCCGTGCGTACCATGCATACACAGAATCATACCCTCCTACTTGAGCCTAGCTGCCTGCCTTGTGTGTGTACCATGCAGTAGAATCAGATACCCTCCCACACTGAGCCTAGCTGCCCACCTCCTGTGCATAGCATGCAGTACACATAATCAAATACCCTCCTATACCAAGCCTAGCTGCCCACCTCCTGTGCGTACCATGCAGTACACAGAATCAGATACCCTCCTACACCGAGCCTAGCTGCCCACCTCCTGTGCATACCATGCAGTACACAGAATCAGATACTTTCCTACACTGAGCCCTAGCTGCCCACCTCCTGTGCATACCATGCAGTACACAGAATCAGATACTCTCCTACACTGAGCCTAGATGCCCTCTCTGGTAGAGCTCAGCCTGACGTCAGGACCGGCTGCCTAGGGGAAGGGGGCAGTACAGCTTTTCCAGGTCACTCTGTCAGGTCAGAGCAGGTGACGGCCAATGTGTCTCGGACGATGCGTCATGCATTGCAGCTGCCCTTAGGCTGCCAGGCACTAGTCTGGGGAGCTGCCCTGGAGAAGCTCCGGGAACAGCACTGCTGGTGCCACTGCCACTACCCACAGACATCCCCTGTGGGCAGAGCTGTCCCTCAGGAGTCCACGGGAAGGGCAGGGGCAAGGAAGGAAGAACCATTTCCCTTCCTACAACCCGAGCGAACACCTCTGCCGTCAGATGCTCAGCACAGGGGCACTGCCAGCCCTGCTGAGCACTGCAAGGTCCAGTGGGGTTCAGTGGGGATGTGTGGGGTAAAGTGGGTCTTTAGGGGGTACAGTGGGGGTTCGGTGGGGTACAGTGGGACAATGTGTTGTTCAGTGTGGGACAGTGGGTCTGTGAGGGGACTAGTACTGCAGGGTCATGTGACTTGGTCTCCTCTGGGAATATGAAATGAGGGAGTGACCTGGGAGGCAGCAAGGAGGATGCCAGGTGAGGCTGGAGGGTGACAGTGCAGGCCCCGAGCATGGGCTCTGCTAGGCACACGCAGCCGCCTGCCCAGCGTACTCCTGGCCTCCCCACTAGAGACTGGCAGGAAGGGGGCTGCCAGGTGAGACAGGTGAGGGCACTGCCCTGCCACACAGCTGTGGTGAGGCTGCTCCGTGCTGGCTCAGAGAGCACCTGCACAGACTATGGTTGGGTTTTGGTGTCTGGGCAGTACACCAGGCTCGGTGACGAGGGCTCCCCACCTGGGGGCTGCACAGTGCCCCTCTTCCAGCATTTCCTCTCCCCCTAAGAATGTCCAAGTTTTCAGATAGAATTCTGAGGGGCCTCAGGGACAGCTTAGCAGAAGTCCACTTGCCTGGTGTTTGTGAGGCCTGGGGTTGGCTCCCAGCAGCACCAGGACACAAGCATATAAAAATAAAATGTCTCATAATCTGGGGCACAATTATATATGTATTGTTTTCGTTGAGCTTTCTTTTCCTGTGTGGGTCACATCTAGCGAAGCCAGGGGTTTCTCTTGGCTCTGCACTCAGGAATTACTCCTGGCAGTGCTCGGGGGACCATATGAGATGCCAGAGATTGAACCTGGGTTGCCCCATCTGCTATACTAGAGCTCTGGTCCCGGTTTTTGTTTAGTTTGGGGGGCCACATCTGTGGTGCTCAGGACTTACTCCTGGCTCTGCACTCCTGGCAGGCTCAGGGGTCTGTATGGGATTCTGGGGACTGAACCCAGGTGGGCCATGTACAAGACAAGTGCCCTACCCACTATGCTATCTCGCTGGACTTTCACATGTATAATTGGAAGACTCCACACATGCAGTCCCTTGGGGCCCTGAGGGGTACCCAGACATGCCGTGGTTAGGCCTGAAGAGCCCCACATGGGCCATACCCGGCGGTGCCCTGACGGGTTGACCTTAGGACCTTGGGCACACGCAGATATACTCCGGACTTTGAACCTCCCTATGGTGCCGAAGTAATAAAGCCACAGATAGAGGCGAATAAAGACTAACACTGGGAGTGAAGGCATTGCGTGTGAGGAGAGCAAGACAGGTGTGTGCCAGCCTTGTTGCCCACTGTCTGCCCTAATGAGCCATCCAAGCAAGGGATATGGCAGTGACCTCCCCCGCTACGGCAGGCGGGGCTGTAGAGGGGCTTCAGGTTCCCAGGAAGGGTCCCTGGCTGCGCATAGGAAGCAGCCAAGGGTACTCACATCCTGGCACTGCTGATTCGTAAACACGACCTTGAATTTGGCTTTGACCACTCCAGGGATGGCTGGGGTGAAGATGACAGGCACCTTGACAGAGCAGAAGGGGTTGATCTTGCCCTCTCGGACCTATACAGCAAGACAAAGGTGACACTGCCTTCACGGCCCCAGCAGGCCCAGTCGCTCAGCCACTCGGCCCTGATCAAGTCTGGGCCTGCCCGGGGCTTCCTGCCTGGCACCCAGGAGGGGCTGGAGGTGAGAGAAGGGCAGAACAACTCCTCCAGCCTCTGGCTCCGCTCCATGCGTGCAGACAGCCCCTGCTGCGGCTTTTCCAGAAGGGCTGTGTGCCAGGCTCAGACCACGGGCTGCCAGACTCAGGCAGCAAACTAGCCAGAGGGGCTTGGGGCAGCAGGGAGGGCCCGGGTCAGCTGGGAGAGTCTGGGGCAGTGGGGAGGGTCCAGGTCAGCGGGGAGGGCCCAGGTCAGCTGGGAGAGCCCGGTCAGCTGGGAATGCCATGGTGGGCTGGAATCTCTGTTGGAGGCCTGCTGACCTCTCCCAGTGTGATCTCGGATCGGTCCTCGGCTTGGGGCGACATCACAAAGGTAGTGGTCACCATTTCATCTGATTCTGCAAGAGGGAGCTTGTGTGAGGGCAGCTGGCCACGACGTGAACCACTCCAGCCCTCTGCCTGGGGTGCCAGCTGCCTTCCTGCACCGCCCGTCCCTCTCCTCCCTCTCTGGGGCCAGTTCCGGCCCGTGGAAAGGGGTCTCAGCCCTCCTGCTCCAGGCTCTAGGCTCTCTGAGGAGGGAGCTCCCAGCAGGCAGCCAGGGAGGCAGAGGGAGGATGGCGATCACTTCCCCAAGCCCGTCTTGCTCCAGGCAGTCGACAAGTGCTTGTTTACATGCGGGAGATGCTCTAAGGGCTGACACACATGCTCTGCGTGGGGGGTCCTGACGTACACGCTCTGTGTGTGGGGGGGTCCAGGCTCAATTCCCAGCATCCCACGGCCCCCTGAATGTCACCAGGGTAAATCCCAAACACCACTGGCTGTGTGCTGCCTCCCCCAAATAGCTAGAAACTAATGAAACAGGGATCAGGGTGATAGGGCAGTGGGTGAGGCACTTCCTCCCATGCAGCCGAACGGGTTTAACCCCACACTGCACATCCATTCCCAGCCCTGCGTGCACAGCAGGGGGAAGCCTGACACCACCAGTAGGCACCAGACAGCAGCAAGAGCGACAGTGGCGAAGCATCTGTATCTGTTCCGTGACAGGCCACACGGGGCTGCTGGCCTGTTGCCTCCCCAGATGCTGCCCGGAGCTGGTGCTAAGGGCCGAGAGCGCTGACCCACAGGGGGCTTGGTCCATGCCTGGCCATGCAGGGCAGCAGCAGCCGTGTGCGGAGGCCCTCTGCTCTCTCTGGCCCCTCAGCTTGGGAATCTTTGTGCACAAACCCCCAAGGTCTTTGGTCTCCTTCATCAGAGCTTCATGATATTCATGGGTTTCTCCTGGCTCTGCATTCAGGAATTACTCCTGGTGGTGCTGGGGGACGTGGGATACTGGGATCAAATCTGGGTCAGCCCCATGCAAGGCAAATGCCCTCCCCGCCCCAGACTCTCCAAACTTTGCCCTTAGCTGCATAACTTGGCAGCTCATACTTTTTAGTCTTATAAATATTACTTATAAAAATTCAATTTTCAATATTTAATTTCTACTCTCTAGTAATATGTTTAATTTCTTTTTCTTTGGGGTCACACCCGGCAATGCTCAGGGGTTACTCCTGGCTCTTTGCTCAGGAATTACTCCTGGCGGTGCTCAGGGGACCAAATGGGATGTGGGGGATCGAACCTGGGTAGGCCGCATGCAAGGCAAATGCCCTACCCGCTGTGCTATCGCTACGGCCCCAATATACTTGATTTTTAAAAAATTTTATCCCTGGATCACATGGAAAACTCAGTTAGTAGTTGGGGATTCTTTGAGCTTTCTTTTCTTTTTTTTTTTGGGGGGGTCACACCTGGCAATGCTCAGGGGTTACTCCTGGCTGTGCACTCAGGATTTATTCCTGGCATTGCTCAGGGGACCATATGGAATGCCGAGGAATCAAACCGGGTAGACCTCATGCAAGGCAAACGCCCCTACCTGCTGTGCTATCACTCTGGCCCCAGGATTCTTTGGGCTTTCACTAGAGAGACTACATGCCCCTTTTAATGAAGATGATTTCATTTCTTTTCATATGGTTTCTTTCGGCTTAGGGCCACACCTGGCAGTGCTCAGGGGATGTTCCCAGCACAGGACTTGGGCGACCATACGGAAGGAGGGAGGGGTGCAGGTGTCCCAGGCATGGCCTGTTCGCCAGCCCTGAGAGCTTGTCCCAGCCCAAACTCTTGCTCTACACAGTGGGGAAGACCATTCTGGCGGTCTGAGCCCATGCCGGCAGTGCTGGGATCCCACGCGCAGACCGGAGCCTGCAGAGCAAGTGTCCTGCTGCCTCTGTCACGGTGCTAGGCCCCAAATGAGCCTGACATTGACATGGAGTGGGGGCATGTCCTTGGGGACCCTGAATCTCTGGGGACATGTGCGCCTCATCCCTAAGCAGGAAGTTAGCTATAGTCCGTGGTTCTGGTTTTAGGGTGTCCACTACTGGGGAGAGGAAAATCTTCCTGGTCAGTAGAGTCTTCACGGAAAATAGACTCTGCTTGTCCGCAGACGCTTTTCTAGTCACTGGCATGGTGAGGGGTGCTGATGGACCCTGCGCGTCCCTCTGAGTATCCAGAGACTGCAGCTGTGTGCTCCTGGCTCCTGGCCCTCTTGCCGGGCAGTTCCCTTGGCGCTGAGTAGCAGCAGGTTCAGCTTCCCACAGGGGCTACTTCCTCCCATAGTTCGTGGTGGGGACAGTGCAGGTGGATAGCACTCAGCAGTGGGTGGACTCGGCCATTGAGGGACAGTCCCTGTCACTCAAGGGGCCTGGCAGGGGCCTATTTGCCTGCTCTGGAGAAGCCTTGCTTCTCCCATCCTCACACATGTGTAGTCTCTGAGGTCTTGGGAGTCCAGCCAGGGGCTGCAGACCCCTGGGTGGTTGAGGTCAAGGTCATCTGACCCAACTCTGTGCCCAGTGGTGGAGACACTTCTTCCTGCTACAAGACCCCGCCCAGCAAAAGCATGTTTATAGAGTCCTTTTCCCTTTATTTTGGTATTATTTTGGGGGATGTGCATGCTCCGTGGTGCAGAGGACTTACAACTGGCTCTGTGCTCAGGCTCACTCCTGGCAGGGTGCCAGGAACCATGTGGGGTACTGGGGATCACACCCGCTCGGCTGCATAAGGCAAGTGCCCTACTTGCTGTGCTGTGGCTCTAGGCCTTCTCTGCTTTCTTGTTTATGGTTGAAAAAATGTTTGTTGGTGGGTTTTGTCTTGGGAGCCAGCAGGTGTTACTCTGGGAGTGCCAGGGAAGCCTGTGGCCGGGCTCCTGCATATACAGGCTCAGATGGCCCCTGGAGCCAGTTCTCTGGTCCTGGCAGTGTGCTTGGCAGGTGAGAGCTAGTAAGGCTGTACCTGTGTGCACACAGGCTGCCTGTGGCCGCCCCACAGCTGCAGGCACATGGACCCCACTGGAACAGGGACTTGTTAGCTGGAGCGTCTGTGCAGATTCTGATCCATTCCACAGTCAGAACATTTTATTCATGTATTTTACATATATGGGTGCTTTCCTACTTCCTGTCACTGAAAATCAAGCCCTAGAAGAACACCGGGCCAGCAGAGCTTCGCTGGCAGTGGCAGAGCCACCCTCCCGGCTGCTCGAGCCACTCACCGGAAGAGCTCTTCTCCACCTGGTCCCTGCTGTCCGGCTTCCCCAGCTCCCTCGAGGCGAGCAGGCGGTCAGTGAAGAGTTCAGGGGCCTCCAGGTAGTTCTCAGAGAAACTAGTGATTTTATCGTAGAAACTTTTCTCTTCATATCCAAACAGGTTAGTCTGTGGGAAAGAACATGTTCCCTCTCATCTGTGTTTCGGGGGTCATACCCGGAGGTGCTCAGGACTTACTATCACTCTGGCCTGAGCACAGGGTCCTCTCTGGGCAGCTGCTGCGAGGGCCAGGAGGGCTCTGTGCAGGCCCTTGCGGAGCTGGGCTGAGGCTGGCCTGTTCCTGGTCTCAGGGTCGACCCTCTGCCTCACTCACTGCAGCCCTGGCCGGGTCTGCCCCACTCTTCCCCACTAACACCGATGCCGGCTGTGGGATCTACTTGTGCCGGGCCAAGTCACAGCCCGCAGGCCCATATTCCTGTCAGTGCCCTGGGAGGATCAGTTTCTTTCCATGCTGGAGAGCCTGGTTCTTCCTGTCCCGCTGCCACTGACACCCCAGGCCTGTCCCAGTGGGTCTGGCGAGCTGCCACAGTGCCACCTTCACTCCTTGCCACAGGCCACCACCCACTGTCTTCTTTCCTATATCCTCACCGGGAGACTGAGTCCTGCCACCTACGCCTCAGGGCCTGGGGACAGTGAGGGTACGGGGGTGGGGGTAGTTTATCCAGTGGGACACAGTGGTTGGACGCAGAGACACGCTCACAGAGAACCAGACGGCCTGGGTGTGAGTCTGATCCTTCAGCTGGGCTGCCGCTGCCCAGCCCCCTGCCTTCTGGAGGGTCCACTCAGCCTTGGGGAGCCTTCCAGAGGGGCATCTGCTAAGGCCCCTTCATCCCATGGACAGTGACCGCTCCAGCATCATCACTAAATGACCTGCAGGGTTCAGACAGGGAGAAACCGTATGGGCCCCTAGAACTGCAAGGCTGTTGCACTGACCTGAAAGGCACCAAACAGAGAGGGAGGCCCCAGTGCCTTCAGAGAAGCCACACGCAGTGCGGCAGCTGCAGTTTTCAGGCCCAGCCACTGCTCCTACTGGGTCTCACGGGCATGCCAAGGGGGTCCCATCTGTCCACACGGGGTCTCACCCTGCAGCCAAGGTGCCCAGACCCCCATTTTCTTGACAGGTCTCATCCTACAGCCCAGGTGCCCAGACCCCCCATCTTCTAGACCGGTGAGTGTCCCGGCCCTGCTCCTTCGGTCCCAGGGTGCACACCATGGTCCTGCATGGTGGGGAAGCAGCAGCACACTCACGGCTCTGGGGGCCGACGGGCATCCAGCTCACACAGCTCTGACTCGGGAGGACAGTGAACTTTGTGGCCAAGCCCCCGACATTGGTCAGTGTGATGACACGTGTTGTCGTCTCACCCACCACAGAGCTGCCAAAGTCGATGAGTTGCTTGTCGAGTTTCAGCTGCAAAGGAAGCCCAGAGAGCTGGAGCAGGTGGCCCGCTGGCGGCACCCCACTCTGCTAGAGTCCCTGCAGCTGTGGGGCCACAGACCCCCACTCTACCTCGGCTCTGCTGACACTGTGTCACCCCAGAGAAGAGAGGTACGGCCTCTGCTCAGACCAGGGCCACGTCCCCAGTTGTGAGTGACAGATCTCTGCACAGTTCATGGTAACCTGGGAGCAATCTAAGGCCAACTTTAAATAACAAGCCAGCTAAAAGGGACCGAGCTCTACGCCATACACCATGAAAACACATGGACAAATTGTGTGTGTGTGTGTGTGTGTGTGTGTGTGTAGCGTGTGTGTATGAGAGTGTCTATATGTGTGTGTGTGAGCCTGGAGAGGCTGTGACTTGTGGGATAATAGAATCAGGGAAGCAATCAAAAGATCAGTTGTGTTTTAGCAAACGTTTCAACAGAGCGAGAAGATATAACACACTACAGCACAGCTATGACACATCACAATAGAGAAGCTGAAGGAGACACAGACGTTCTACCGTGCTCCTGTCACAACAATGGACAGAATAACCAGACGGGAAGGAAGAACCAGGGAGACATAAGGAAGGGCACGGGAACCGCAGAGCAGCGGGAGGATGCAGGTGCAGCTGGACAGCGGAAGAGGTGCACAGCTGTCCTCCAGATCCAACGCTGACAGGCCAGTGGGCTGGCCCAGCACATGCAGCCCAGAGATGCACCGCACACTCTCCAGAGTGGACAGTCAGGAAGATAAAGATGGACAGAGTGTCAGTACAGCATAGTGCAGTGGGCGTTTGCCTTGTATGCGGCTGATCCAGGGCTGACCCCCAGCACCCCATGTGGTTTCCTAAGCACCGCCAGGAATAATTCCTGAGTGCAGAGCCTGGAGTAAGTCCTGAACTCCACTGGGATGACCTCAAAACAAACGAAGAAACATAAGGGGCTGGAGCGATAGCACGGGGAGGGCGTTTGCCTTGTATGTGGCCAATGGGGGTTCGATCCCTGGCATCCCATATGGTTCCCCGAGCACCACCAGGAATAATTCCTGAGTGCAGAGCCAGGAGTAATCCCTGAGTGTCGCTGGGTGTGACCCAAAAATAAAAAAAAAAAGAAATATGAAGATTTTGGGCCGGGGAGAAAGGACAGCACATAGGGCACTAGCCTTGCACACGGCCACTGGGTTTGATCCCCGGCATCCCATAAGGTCTCCCAAGCCCCACCAGGAGTGATTCCTGGGTGCAGAGCCAGGAGTAAGCCCTGAGCACCACTGTGTATGGTGCCAAAACCCAAATAATTAAAACAAACAAAAAATGAGAAAGAGATACAAATCCAAATCCTAACTTTATAGTTTAAGGAGATAAGAGGAAAAAGTAAACCCAGAGCTTGATTAGTAGGAAGGAAGAAACCCAACAGGAGAAAGCGACCTCAAATACTGATCTGCAGACACATTCAGGTGTAAAGTGGGTAACAATTAAAGTCTGCTGCAGTGGGTAAAAGGCCGGGTATGGGGACAGATGCAGGTATAGCGACAGATGTGGGTGCGGGATCAGATGCAGGTACGGGAACAGGTGTGGGTAAGAAACAGGTGTGGATTCGGGAACAGGTGTGGATTCGGGAACAGGTGTGGATACAGGAACAAGTGTGGATACAGGAACAGATGTGGGTAAGGGAACAGGTGTGGGTACAGGAACAGGTGTGGGTACGGGAACAGGTGCGGGTACAGGGACAGGTGTGGGTACAGGAACAGGTGTGGGTACGGGAACAGGTGTGGATACAGGAACAGATGTGGGTAAGGGAACAGGTGTGGGTACCGGAACAGGTGTGGGTACAGGAACAGGTGTGGGTACAGGAACAGGTGTGGGTACAGGAACAGGTGTGGGTATGGGAACAGGTGTGGTTACGGAAACAGGTGTGGGTACAGGAACGGTGTGGGTACGGAAACAGGTGTAGGTACAGGAATAGGTGCGGTACGGGAACAGGTGTGGGTATGGGAACAGGTGTGGGTACAGGGACAGCTGTGGGTACAGGAACAGGTGTGGGTATGGGAATAGGTGTGGTTACGGAAACAGGTGTGGGTACAGAAACAGGTGTGGGTACGGGAACAGGTGTGGGTACGGGAACAGGTGTGGGTATGGGAACAGGTGTGGGTACGGGAACAGGTGTGGGTATGGAAATAGGTGTGGGTACAGGAACAGGTGTGGGTATAGGGACAGGTGTGGGTACGGGAACAGGTATGGGTACGGGAACAGATGTGGATACAGGAACAGGTGTGGGTACGGGAACAGGTGTGGGTACGGGAACAGGTGTGGGTACGGGAACAGGAGTGGGTACGGAACAGGTGTGGGTATGGAAACAGGTGTGGGTATGGAAACAGGTGTGAGTACAGGAACAGGTGTGGGTACGGGAACAGATGTGGATACAGGAACAGGTGTGGGTACGGGAACAGGTGTGGGTACAGGAACAGGTGTGGAACGGGAACAGATGTGGATACAGGAACAGGTGTGGGTACGGGAACAGGTGTGGGTACGGGAACAGGTGTGGGTATCGGAACAGGTGTGGGTATGAAAACAGGTGTGGGTACAGGGACAGGTCTGGGTACAGGAACAGGTCTGGGTATAGGGACAGGTGTGGGTACGGGAACAGGTGTGTACGGAAACGGGTGTGGGTACAGGAACAGGTGTGGGTACGGGAACAGTTGTGGGTACAGGAACAGGTGTGGGTACAGGAACAGGTGTGGGTATAGGGACAGGTGTGGGTACAGGGACAGGTGTGGGTACGGGAACAGGTGTGGGTACAGGAACAGGTGTGGGTACGGAACAGGTGTGGGTATGGAAGTAGATATAGGTGTGGTCAGACTAGAGCTGCCTGAGGCAAGGCTTCCCAGACCCCACCATCGTTCTCTGAGCCAAGGGGCCACCCCACAGTGCAGCACCTGCCTGGAGGCTCCAGCACTGCTGACAGCCCCTCAGAACACCACCCGGCCACTCTCGTCTCGCTGCCCCTCAGAACACCACCCGCCACTCTCGTCTCGCTGCCCCTCAGAACACCACTTGGCCACTCTCGTCTCACTGCCACACAAGACACTCACTCCCCACCACGAGCCCCGAAGCCCAGCTGAGCTTTGAGCTTACAGAGCATTTCTTTGTGGAGCACTTCAGTGGAACAGAGAACCTGCCCGTCTGCGCCAGAAACGAAACGCTCCCTTCCATGTCTTTGTTCACCTGGAAAAGCCCAACAGGCCTGGCCCATGGGGATCTGTCAACTGACCCTGCACTCCAGGGAGCGCCTGGGTCAACTGCCCACTGCCTGCCCCAGGGAAGCTCCAAGGCCTGTTGGTACATTCTGATGTGCCTCCTTTAGAGCAAAGGGCACACAGGGGCACACCTGCCGACCAGGATCCTCGGGGCACAGAGGGGCTCAGGAGTGTGCTGAATATATTCGAGAAAGAGCCAGACAGGCCCTTTGGAGGGAAGGAGGCACTGCCCTCCCTCTCTGGTGCTTAGGGAGGGGGCAGCCCCAGGACTGCTCCTGCCCTCACGGGGGTGTCACTCACCAGGGGCTTGAAGGTGACGAGCACTTCACAGGACATCCCAGCAGACATGGGGCCAGGGGGTCGAAGCTGCATAATGACCCACAGCACGATTAGATCTCCAGATGGGGGAGGAGCCTCAGACGGTCCTCTCCAGGGGTCCTACCTCAAGCCCCCATGGTTGCTGCAGGGCTCCCTCCCCAGAGCCTGAGGAGTGAAGGGCAGGAGCCCTAGGGAGCCTCTTGGCAGCACCGAAGGAAACGCCCCCCTCAAGAAGGCACCTCAGAGCCAAGGCCCCAACATGCTGCTAGAAATAAGGAAGGGTGGGGACATTTCTTGAGACTGAAAACACAATGTGGGGGCATTTTCTTTGCGTGCTGCCCATCCGGGTTTGCTCCCTGGCACCCCATATGGTCCCCCGGTCCCACCAGGGGTGACTCGAGTACAGAGCCGGGAGTAAGCCCTGAGCACAGCTGGGTGTGGGCCCCAAACAAAGGGAGGGAAGAGAGCTCAGGTGGCAGAATGCACACTGAGCACCTGCACGGTCCTGAGCTCAAGTCCCAGCCCAACAGGACAGACCCAGGAACCTGTGGCAATTGGGCCCTACTGAGAAAACAAGTGAAAATGGGTACAGTGCACAGGAGACAACAGCTCGTCGCAGGGGTAGTGGGGAGTAACAAAGAGAAGGGAGCGGGAAAGGGCCGAGCAACAGTACGGCAGAGGGGCACTTACCTTGCACACCCAACTGGGTTGAGCTCCAGGACCCCATATGGTCCCCCAAGCACCGCCAGGAGGAATCCCTTAGCACAGAGCCAAGAGTAAGCACCGAGCACTGCAGGGTGTGGCCCCCAAATAAATGAATCAAGGGGACCAAGGACAACTAGAGACATACAAAAAGATCCAGCTAATGCTGAAATGGGCTCTCCAAAGAGAAAAGGGGAACAACGGGACAGGTGAAAACTTTGGAGCTCAAGGAAGTAATCCCGAACAAAAGACGGCATTAAGGTTGGGAAAACAGCAGAGAAGAGTGGAACAGGCACCTCATATGCAGGGTCCTGGGTTCGAATGGTCCCCTGAGCATCCCTGAATGTGGCTCTGGGGTCCCCAGCACTAGTGGGCAGGAAAATACCAGGACAAGGACTGGGAGAGATGTCCTGACCCCACCCAAAGAAGCACAAACAGAAAGACAGCACCAGTACTCATACAGAAAAGACACACTGGCTAGCAGGGAAGTCATAACTGGAATGGTCAACAATACACTGTCCTGGGGCCGGAGCGATAGCCCAGCCGGTAGGGCGTTTGCCTTGCACGTGGGACGGCTCATGCTGGCCCGGGTTCAATCCCGGCATCCCAAATGGTCCCCAAGCACCACCAGGAGTGATTCCTGAGTGCAGAGCCAGGAGAAACCCCTGAGCATTGCTGGGTGTGACCCAAAAAAGCAAAAAAAAAAATAAATAAATAAAACAAATCACTGTCCAGGCATTCATGAGGGCAGTGGCCTCAGAAAAATCACAGCTCAGAGACAATGGGCATAATACCTCAGGACATGGCGATGGGTTCACACCAGGCAGAATTGGGGTCATACCAGCACTGTGCCAGTTCACACCAGGCACAGTGCTGGGCTCACACTAGGCAGGGCGGCACTGGGTTCACACCAGACATGGATAGTATTGAGTTTACACTAGGCACAGTGCTGGGTTCACTCTGGCAGGCACTGGGTTCTCCATGTGCACAGCCCTGGGTTCACACCAGGCACTGTGTTCACATAAAGGCGCTGGACTGTCTGAGCTGGACGGGGCTGAGGGAGCACCTACTGGATATGGATGAAGTCCCCAAGTGCTCCCTCCACGCCCTCCAGTCTGCAGTAGTTGATGGTGTAGGTAGCGTTGATCAGCGTGATCTTTTTTCTTGTATACTTTGCCAACGTCAAAGTCCTAGAGAGATCAGAGGAGCTCTCACGGCTCCGAAGGCCACTGCTGCGTCTGCAAAGGCAGCTGCGGATGTGAGCAGGCAGCCGCTCCTACACGCTGGGTGCCAGTATAAAGGTTCTACAGAGTGGCAGAGCTGGGACAGGTGCCCCAAGGCTATGCCCAGAGCTGGCTCCAGGGAATGGGAAAATCTCAGGGTCTCTCCTGCAGAGTCTGACTCACATAACCGAAGACATCCGCCTTCTTGGATACCTGCCCCTGCTCAGACACCCCAGTGCCATTTTCCCACACCATGACCAAAGTGACCCTCCCGGCTCACCTTGAAGTGAATGACCTTAGGTTTGCTGTTGAAGGGGCAACCTTTGAACTCTCGGCCAGACACCACCTGCCTGTGGACCAGCCCACTGCGGAGCTGCTGCAGGGTGCGGGCCAGGATGTCCTTTTCCATCTTCGTCCCACCCACGGGCTTCTGGTCCATGCCTTCTTTGGGCGCCTGGTTCACAAGGACAGGGACGTGTTCAGAGCCAGCCCGGCAACAGTGACGACCTCCCGCAGGGCCACAGATGTCAGCACAGCACCATCAAAGAACTCAGCAAAGAGGGAGAGGCAAAGTGTGGGACCACTGGCCCAGGCCCATGACAGTGAAGGGGAAGCCCTTACTGCAGGGCCAGGGACCATGAGCGGAAAAGCAGTGACAGGCCCAGGCAGGCAGGTCCTGGGTCAAGAGCAGAGGGAAGACTGGTGTGACAGTCCAGTGGGGAAGGTGTTTGCTTTGCACGCGGCTGACCTAGCCTCCTCTATGGTCCCCCAAGCACCACCAGGAGTAACTCCTGTGTGTACAGCCAGAAACCCCTGAGCATCCCTGGGTGAAACCCCCCAAAAAGAGAGAAAGAGAGAGAAAGAGCAGAAGGAATTTGCTAGGTTTTTCAGACCAAGACAAAGCCTTTTTTGTTTTGCTTTATTTTGGGGCCACACTCAGTGATGTTTATGGGTCACTCCTGGCAGTGCTTGGGGGACCATGTGGGATGCTGGGGATTGGACCTGGGTCAGCCATGTGCAAGGCAAGTGCCCTACCTGCTGTACTGTGGCCCCAGCCTAACAAAGTCTTGTTTGCTTGTTTTGTCTTGGGGCCACACCTGGCGATGCTTAGGCAATGTCCTGACTCTGCACTCAGGGGTCACTCCTAGTGGTGTTTGGGCCATATCGAGTGGCCGTACAAGGTGCCAGGGATTAAGCCCCAGTCAGTCACAGGCCCTACCGAGTGTACTGTCACTCTGGTCCTGATGAAGTCTTGAAATGCTCTATAGGAAGCAGCATATTCTCCAGAGGGTCTCCCTGCCTACAAGCAGTGGCTAGGTGTGGTGACTGACATCCATGACCAGGACCTGGCCAAGAAGCTGCCTAAGTCTCTGAGGCACCACTAGAGGGTTCCCAGGCTAAGAGTAAGCAGGTAAGTAACAGAAAGCCCCTAGTCTCCTGCTCTAGGAACTGTCTAGGTCTCTCTTCCTTTGGGGGCTCCAGGCGTGAGGGCAGTGTCCAGCAGTGCCCAGCTAAAGGACTCCTCACATCTTCCTGGCCTGGTCAGCCACTTATTCCCAGAACCAGCAGAATCACTGTGGTCTTATAGCCCACGTGTACCAGAGCCACAGCAGGTGGTCCTCCAGATGGCACCTGGCCATGGCTGGCCAGTGCAGGGATAGGCACAGCCCACGGCAGCACTCCTGCAGGGCAGAGGACACTCTGACTTCCTGGCCAGTTTCAGAGCAGCCGGAAAGTGTGTTTCTTTAAAAGGCGGCCCTGACTGGAGCAATAGCACAGCAGGGAGGGCATTTGCCTTGCAAGTGGCCAACCTGGGTTCAATCCCAGCATCCCATATAGTCCTCCGAGCACCGCCAGGAGTAATTCCTGAGTGTTGCCGGGTGTGACCCAAAAAAGAAAAGATAACGATTGTCAGAGTCTCCTAAGGGGGAGCCTTAGGAGTGGGCTGCCTGGATCCTGGGGCACCCAGAGGATGGAGACCCATGAGAAAACCTATGGTGTCCAGAGGTGAAGGATTTCAAAGGACGAGAGCTGGCCTGGAGCATGCTAGATTAGGAGGATGTTTTCCTTGCAGGCAGCTGATGTGGGTTCAATCCTCAGCATTCCATAGGGTCCCTTGAGCCCGCAGGTATGACTCCTGAGTATAGAGCTAGGAGTACGCCCTGAGCACAGCCAGGTGTGACTCATCAATCAATTAATCAAACTGGAGAACAAGGCTGCTACCTGGCAGAACAGTAGCCTTCATCCTAAAGTCCAGGATCAATCCATCGATCCATCAATCCATCAAACCAGAAGCTACCTGGCAGAACTTGTAGTCTTCATCCCAAAGCCCAGGGATCTCTGGTTCTGCCAGCGTCTCCTCCTCGGCGCTGAGGGCCCACAGGTTTCCCTGGACAGACTCAGTGGAGGTGGCTTTCAGTAAATTAGTAGTCCGTGGGGTCACGGAGATGTCGTACTGCTGTGCCTAGGGAGGGAGCAGCACGCTGACGATGGCGGAGAGCAGGCACAGGGAGGAGGCCATGGTGCCAGTCACGTGGCACAGGCCCCTCTCCTCCACACACTTCACTCCTTTAGGGGACAGAAACACACTGGGCATAGCTCCGTCCCCAATGGCACCATGCAGGGATCTCCTGACGTCACCCAACGACCCCATGACCCTGCACCCTGTCCATCCCTGCTCAGGCCTTCACAGTCCCGGTCTCAGAAAGCCTCTCTGCCAGCAGCAGGTGAGCAGCGGGGACAGCCCTGGACCAGAAGTGAGATTGCAGATGAGGCCTGCGAGGGATGGGCTGCCGGGGCTACTGCCCGAGCAGTGGGCGCAGCCATGCGGCCAAGGCCAGGGGACAGTGGACAGGGGAGCACAGGTGGGCCTGGGCCCTGAGATGGGCTGTGGAGAGGAAGGTGTGCAGGGTGCAGGGTCCAGGTCAGTCTGCGCAGCTCTGCCAGCTGGTGCATTTGCTGCAGCCAGACTCAGGCTTTGGGTCTGCCCAAGCACAGAGGCCAAAGTGCCACCACAAGTCCGGGTCAACAGGCAGATGGGAGCAGCCTCTGTGGGTGTCACCTCCCAGCCACCCTCAGCATGAGGACCTGAGGCAGAGAAGCGGCAGGGGACGGTGCTCCTCCACAAGGCTCACCGGCCCAGGGCTGGCCTCTGCTCATGGGCCTGGCACCTGAAGCAGGCACCATGATTATGGGTCTCCCGCATGGCACCCAGTTCGTCCCTCTGGAGATGACCGCTTCGCCACCACCTGCTAGGGAGGAGCTGTGCTGCGGGCCCGGGTCTCTCCGAGAGAATATGGAGGATGTGCAGACATGTGCCCACAGCTGTGGCAACTCGGCCTGAGAAGAGGCTGCCAAGAGCCCAGGGAGGCGGTGGGGCAGGAGGGGCCTTGCTTTAGTTCCCTGCTCAGGGCCGCACTCACCAGTGGGTGGAAGGCGCCTGCAGCGGGGATCCTTCCTTTGGAGAGGTCAGAGACGTACTTCCACGTTTTGTCCTTCAGCGTGAGGCGTGGCCCCGTCTGCCTGGGCCCAGGCTGCTGCTGCTTCCTGCCTGCTTCTTCGCTCTCCTCTTTCAAAATCCGACTCACAATCTCCAGCTTCCTGAGCTTCTGCTCTTCCTCAAAGGCTCTGCGGGAAACGGGGGCAGAGTGGTGGTGGTGGGGTGAGGCTCCTGCTGCTGGGCCCCTCGAGGACAGACACTCCTCTGGCCGCTCAGCACCTGCCCCCAGACCTCACTTTGTCTGGGCCTCCAGCTCCTGGCGCTTGCGCTGGTGGACGAGGTACTTGAAGCCATCCCCACCTTGGGCCAGGATCTCCTTCTCCTCAGCCTGGGCCTTCTGCTGAGCCATGTTGGTCTTGGCCTGACCCCAGGCCTGGACCTTGCGGAGACGTTCCTGAGCACAGACAAGGCTGCAGTGGCCACACCTGCATTTGCGTGAATCCTGCTACATACACTGGGAACGCCTGAGCGGCCATAGGGTCAGTGATTCCCACACCCACCCCTCTGCTCTGTACCACAGACTCGCCGGCTCCTGCCACGCTGCTTTCCACGGGCTGGCAGCACTGTTGTCCCCTTCCCTCTCTGCTCCAGAGTGCAGACCCTGGCTCTCGGCCTCAGCGACCCCGGTGCTCGGAGCACTCCCCTTGGGGCCGGGGGCCGAGCCACTTTCTGCTCACCCACTCTGTGCCGGAGCCCAGAACAGTCCTGGGAGCTGGTGAGGAGACAGGACTCACTTCCCGAGAAAGGGAGGCTCAGAATGGCCTTGTGCGGGACAGGGCCCTGACTGCACGGTGCCCCCGCGGACTCTGTGTGCAGGGGGTCTGAGAGGGAGGAGAGCGCGGGGGACCTACGCGATTTGCAGTGATGCTGTTCTTCAGGGACAGCACAGCGTCCATGCGCCTCTGCATGTGCTCCCGCAACGCCAGCTCCTCCTCCTGGGTGCGCCACGGATCCTGCAGGAAGGGCCTCAGGAAAGCACCAGGACCTGGTGTGTGTGTGTGTATGTCTGGCGCACATGTGTGTGTGCACGTGTGTGTGCACATGTATATGTGTGTATATGCGTGTTCACATGTACGTGTGTGTGTTTCTGTGTGTGTCTGTGTGTGAGGGTACAGACTGCAGTGAGTTGTGGCTGAACTCGGACATCAAGGAGATGTGGCTTTAGGTGTTCTGGCTTTGGGGTTCGCCTGAAAGTATACGGGCAATTCATTCAAAATGGAAAACACAGGCTTAATCTTTGGGGGGTGAGGGGAGGGGTTACGTAGTAAAATGGGGGCTTTCAAAACAAAGGCGGGCGCCACCAGCCTCAGGGGCGGCAGGCAACTGGGGGGAAGAGCTACCTGCCCAGGGAAGCCTTCAGGAACTTCACTGCAACCCGGTGGTTCCTCTGTGCGTCCGCCAGCAGCTTCTGGTGCCGGAGTCCCTGCTCCTTCTGCAGGTCCATGGCCGTCCTGCAGCGACAGGGCGGGGCAGCCCTTGGCACATCTGCTCAGGTGGCACAGGACAGATGCCCCCAAGCTGTGCTCTGTTGTACCCATCTGGCAGGAGCCTGTCAGACAGGGCATAGCGGGCACCGCAAGCAGCTCTGCCACTAAAGCCCCAAGAAAATCACCAGAGGACCAGCTGGTGAGGCCAGATGGGAGCCTGGGAGGAGCGGAGGCAACTCCAGGAGGACGGGGTTGGGGAACGGCGGGGCAAGAGCAGCTGAGATCCAACACTGGGTCAGATTAGGTGGGAAGTTGGGGGCTGGGATGAAGATGGGGCTGTGGGATGAGAGGGTCTCAAAACGGGAGGGCACTGGGGGGACCTGGGGAGCTCTCAGGTGCAGGGCACAGTGGTATGCCTGGGAATGCCTGCCAGCCCTTTCTTGCCCTGAGATAGGGGCTTCCTTAGGGGCACTTTGAAGCAAGGGTGAGGGGCCAGTGGAGAAGCAGCAGGGACAGGAGAGGAGAGAGCAGGAGTGTCCAGGGCAGGAGAGAGCCAGAGTGTCCATGGCAGGAGAGAGGAGGTGTGTCCATGGCAGGATAGAGCAGGAGTGTCCAGGGCAGGAGAGGGAGAGCCAGAGTGTCCAGGGCAGGAGAGGGGAGAGCCGGAGTGTCCATGGCAGGAGAGAGCGGGAGTGTCCGAGCAGGGGAAGGCAGGCAGTGTCCAGGGCAGGCATGAGGACAAGGAGAGAGGCCTGAGGACTTTGAACAAAGGCACAAGGGAAGGGCCTGGGTGACCAGACAGCAGCAGGGCTACCGGCCAGCTGGCTCAACAGGACGAGCACCAAGGCATGCCCTGAGCCCACGCTGGCACTGACCTGGCTCTCAGCAGCTGGTTCCGTGCCCTCCGTGCTGCAGCTGCCTCCTCCTGGCGCAGCTGCTTGGCCGCCCTCACCTGGAGGCACTTGCTAGCCTCCATCTCCTTCTCACGGGCAGACTTCTGGACATCCTCAAACCGCACCTTCTGAATCTCGATGCGCCACAAAGCGTTTCTGACAGACAAGAGACGCACTTGTGGGGCCGGAGTGGTGGCCCAGTGGTGGGGCGTTTGCCTTGCATGCGGCTAGCCTGTGCCGGCCTGGGTTCCATCCCCAGCATCCCATATGGTCCCCCAAGCACCGTCAGGAGTAATTCCTGCGAGCAAAGCCAGGAGCATCCCCTGAGCGCCGCCGGGTGTGACCCAAAAAGTAAAAAAAAAAAAAAAAAAAAAAGAGAGAGACGCACTTGCTGATGTGGGCAACAGTACTAGAACTCAGGCTGGGCCGTCACGAGCATCCACTCTGGGAACCCAGCCTGGGTCAGGCTTTGGGCACTACTGACAGGCCATCTCCATTTCCGAGGGCCCCTAGGATCACAGCTCCCCTCTAGCCCCAACACTGGGCATAAGGAAGGATACAGGGCACAGGGGGATGATGTGTCGGATGGGGTGGCACTGGGCACGGAGGAGGGGCCAGGATCACAATGGGAGCACGTCCATACCCTCCACTGAAGGGCTGCGCTGCATCAGGTCCGGTGAGAGCAGTGGGGTCCCAGTGGCGCCCACGGGTGCAGACCGTGAGAGCAGTTGGGGTCCCAGTGGCACCCACGGGTGCAGTCTGTGAGAGCAGCACAGGTCCCAGCAGCACCCACGGGTGCAGACCATGAGAGCAGTGGGGGTCCCAGTGGCACCCAGGAGTGCAGACCGTGAGAACAGTACAGGTCCCAGCAGCACCCACGGGTGCAGACTGTGAGAGCAGTGTGTGTCCCAGTGGCACCCACGGGTACAGACCATAAGAGCAGTGCGGGTCCGAGCAGTGCCCACTGTATCTACTACATGGTGAGGGCCAGACAGAAGGGGAGGATCAGAGAGGCCACATCACTGGCTTTGCAGAGGACAGGAGATGTAACCAACACCCAATGAGTCCTCTGGGCGCTGAAAGGCAAGAACACAGGCCACACCCTCGTCGTGGCCCCCAGAGGTGCTAACACCAGGCTTTAGGACAGTGAGACCTGCATTATGCTACGGCCACAAGAAGTGCAGCAGCGCCCCCTGCGGACAGCTCCCAAAGTGCCTCTGTTTGCCAGCCCTAGTCGGTGGGGCTCTCGAGGGCTGGCCCTAGAGTGTGGCCAGGAGGCAGGGCCCATAAAGTGGTCTGGAGGCCTGGAAGCGTCCGGTGGTTGCACGTCTCTGAAGGGGTCTGCAGGGGAGGGTGAAAGGACGTGCTGGAGAAAGACACGGAGGCGGGCCCGGCTCTGCCACTCAGCCCTGGCCTCCTTCTGGAGCCTCCGCACACCCCTCAACTCTGAGGGGGCATAGTGACTCACCTGGCGTGTGTTTCCCACACAAGGAAATGTTCCAGGCAGAGCTCGTAGCAATGAGCTGCCCTGGAGCATCCCAGCTGCCTGGCCTGGGGAGCAGCCTGAGACACCACGTGTCCCCAAGGTGCTCCAGACCCCCTTCCTTGGTAGGACCTTTTATTTTTTATATATACAGTTTTGTAAATTCTGTAGAAATTACAGAAAATAACTGAAAGGCAGTGGAGGACAAGGTCAGGACAGACACTGCCAATGAGTCCCTGGAGGCACAACTGTGGAGCAGGAGAAATACCACACAGATACCAACTGCAAACTGGCTACACATTCACGCAGGCGGGGCCGTGTGCCACCTCGGGGCCAGGGCTGGCTGTACACTACAAAATTGTGGATACAAAATCTTATCTTTATATTTATAATCATATAATGCCCTATCTGTGGGTTTAGAAAATAAAAGCTATGAATCAGACAAACACTCCTAACTCAGAGCTGGAGGCAACGTCTGTGGATGGACTTTACCCCCAATAAAATTCATGGCAAGTCCATACACAGGAAGGCGGCTCTGCACACAGCCCCCAGGCCACACGGGCAGCTCCGAGTAGGCCAGGTTCATGAGTTTGAAAAGGCAAGACTAGGTCCCCGGGGACAGGACGAGTGGACAGTGGGCAAGCAGGGTGGGCGGCCCCCAAGGTGTCACTGTCATCCCCAGCTGATCCCTGAAGCATTAGCTCTACTGGCAACAGGCTGCCAGGTTGGGTGCCCCAACACACAAGGTTCTCTTTGGCTCTCTCCCTCTCTCTCCTCCACACTGAGGGCAGCTCAGCCAAGAGGCCAGGTCGAGAACAGCTCAGCCACTGGCCATCCCTGCTCCCTAGCCCACTGACTCTCAAAATCACGAGGGGTTATTCCTGCCCTCTGCACATTAGGTGTGAGACTCAGAGGTGGTCAGGGGACCAGACCCAACTCTACTGCACCTGGGCTCCTTCTCTCTCATCCTTCTCATCTGGAAGGATGAGAGAGATGATTTGTTACTCGGGCTGGGGAGACAGCTTGATTCTCTAGCCCCATATGGTCCCCAAGCACCATCAGTAGGGATTCCTGAGAGCAGAGCCAGGAGAAAACCCTGAGCAATGGCAAAAGGAAAGGAAAGGGAAAGGAAAAAAGAAAGAAGAAAGGAAAGGGGAAAGGAAAGGAAAGGGAAAGGGAAAGGGAAAGGGAAAGGAAAAGGAAAGGAAAGGAAAGGAAAGGAAAGGAAAGGAAAGGAAAGGAAAGGAAGGCCAGAGTGATAGCACAGCGGGTAGGGTGCTTGCCTTGCACGCGGGCTGACCCAGATTCAATCCCGGCATCCCACTTGGTCCCCGAGCACCACCAAGAGTAATTCCTGAGTGCAGAGCCAGGAGGAACCCCTGAGCATTGCTGGGTGGACCCAAAAAACAAACAAACAAAAAAAGAAACAGAGTGCAGAAGAGACAATCAATCATAGTCCATTTTTCGGGTTGTTCTGACTTTTGTTTTTTTGTTTTGTGCTACACTCAACATTGCTCAGGGCTTAGTCTTGGCAGGCTCGAGGGACTATATGAAGCACCATGCGGCAAACACCTTAACCCTTATGCTACTGCTCTAGCCCACCACATTCAAGACAGCATTCACGCCTGAATGGAAAATGACTGCATGAACAAACAGGGTATTAGGAGGGGATCGCTGTATAAACTGCCGACACGCTAGAGAGCATGTGCCCAGGAAAACCGTCCTGCCATCGCGGATGAGGGAGGCGAAAGAGACAACACCTACTTCTCAAACCTCACCCAGTCCCTAGGGGTGCCTTCAGATGACCCAGCCAAACTTAGGAAGATCCAGAGGATTAGCCCCTGTGGAACATGAGCAAGGACTTGCTCGCTGGAAGCAGCGTGCCTGTGCGGACCCCTGGGGCACCTCCTCCCAGACACCACCTCCCGAGACCAGCAACAAGCACCTCACTTTCGCGGTGGTTGAGGTGTCCCTGGACTTTTGGGATCGGTGAATGCATTTCTCACAAGACTACTCCACACTGCCCAGTGTCCACACTGGTGAGTGACCAGAGAAGAGAGGAAGATCCTTCTTTACAAAGGAGAGCCCACACAACTCAGGAGGGAATCTGAAGTCTCCCTTTGGCAACTGCCATCATAATTAACCCAGACAAACAGGAACAACACACGTAGAAGCTCGTGAGGAGAAAGGTACAAGGGGTTCCCCTTAACACACCCACCGAGTGCACCCATTTTCCAAAGGAAAGTGTTGCCGCGGACACCGTTGTGGTTCATCAGTGCCTGGTCTCAGGCCCCCACCAGGAATGGGACCCAGGGTTAGGAGGTGCTGCAGGGTGCAGAGCTGGCACAGGACTGGCTCTGGGCTGTCACTCTCCAACAGTTAGGGAAACAGCAGACACATGTGGACTGTCACTGGACTGTCATCTAACAACTGCTGAGGTCCTAAAAGTCACAGCTGGATGTGGATTGTGCCTATGGGAGGCAGGACCCCCAGGCTATAGGACGTCATGGACCACTGAGCTAAGAGGACAGAGGGCCGCAGAGCTGTTGCCACTTGTCCGTAAATGCAAGAATGAAATGAAAACGGAGGAAGCCCTCCCTTTCCATTCCTGACCGGCGGGAAAGCCCACAGCCTCGCTCCCGCCCCGGCCAGGACCGAGCCTGGATGGCACCAGCCCCGCGCCAGTCCCACTTACTCGGTCTCCCTCAGCATGGCCACAAGCTGGGACTTCTGCTCCTCTTCCTTCTCCAGCTCAGCACACAGGCGTCTGGACACCGCCTGGAGGCGGCCCACAGCAGCACTGGGGACAGGAGAAACACAGAAGTGGTGTCCTTCTTAGCCTCTGTGCCCACTTCACAGCCATTGCACTTCCAAGACGGATCCCCCTTTAGAGCATTTGCCTTGCACACGGCCAACCTGGGTTTGATCCTCGACATCCCATATGGTCCCCGAGCAGCCCCAGGAGTAATTCCTCAGTGCAGAGCCAGGAGAAACCCTTGAGCATCACCAAACACCAAGAGGGACCCCCAGATGGGTCAACTGCACCAGAAGTGCAGCCAGCAGAAACGGCTCTGATCTAGAAGGGCGTGTCTGCAGCTGGCGGTCACAGCTGGGCTTTCACCGGACACCCTGGCCCACAGCCCCTCTGACTCTTTTTGTGCATGGAGACTGTCCGGTGCTGAGTCTTTATTTTTTCCCTCTCCCCTTGGACACCCAGATCTGCGGCCAGTCCAAAACGATAGGCGTAGAACAGTGACCAGAGAACCTGGTTCTCTCAATTGGACAGTGTGAGGCGAAGTGGTTTTGGCACTGGTTTCAGAGACAGGCAAGCTTAAAAATCTTTCCAGCCTTGGGGCCGGAGCGATAGCCCAGCGGGTAGGGCGTTTGCCTAGCACGCAGCCGGCCTGTGCCGGCCCGGGTTCTATCCCCGGCATCCCATATGGTCTCCCAAGCACCGCCAGGAGTAATTCCTGAGTGCAGAGCCAGGAGTAACCCCTGAGCATTGCCGGGTATGACCCAAAAAAAAAAGCAAAAAAAAAAAAAAATCTTTCCAGCCTGGCAGTCACGTTCATGCTCCAAGCTACCACCGAAGTTAAAAAATTTAGCTCCAGTTGAGAGCGAAGTGTCAGTTGTTCAGTTAGGACTTTTAGAAGTTTCCCTGTTTCCATTGAAGTTGGACCAGCTCACATTCTCCAAAACAAACTATATAGTTTTTTTTTCTCCTTCTTATTCCATCAGTACTTGCTTTACCATAAATAAATTCCTCAATAAATGTCATTTGCTTTCTTAAAATAAATGAGTAATTGGGGCCGGAGTGATAGCCCAGTGGGTAGGGCGTTTGCCTTGCATGCAGCCGGCCCATGCTGGCCCGGCTTCGATCCCCAGCATCCCATATGGTCCCCCCGAGCACTGCCAGGAGTAATTCCTGAGTGCAGAGCCAGGAGTAACCCCCTGAGCATTGCCATGTGTGACCCAAAAAGCAAAAAAAAAAAAAAAAAAAAAGAGTAAATAAATAAATAATTTAGCTCCAACTTTACCACCCTGTTAAAAATTTTGGAATTAAAAAAAAAAATTTAGGGGCCGGAGCGATAGCCCAGCGGGTAGGGGCGTTTGCCTTGCACGTGGCCGGCCTATGCCGACCGGGTTCAATCCCGGCATCCCATATGGTCCCCGGGCACCGCCAGGGAGTAATTCCTGAGCACAGAGCCAGGAGTAACCCCTGAGCATCGCCGGGTGTGACCCAAAAAAGCAAAAAAAAAAAAAAAAAAAAATTGGAATTCCTGGAGCACATTGCTGCATTCGCAGCCGGGTGACATCACCAACTCTACTGTACTGGTGAGCCAAGTAGCAAACTACATTTTTTTTTACGTTTTTTTTTTTTTTGGTCACACCCGGCAATGCTCAGGGGTTACCCCTGGCTCTGCACTCAGGAATTACTCCCTGGCGGTGCCTGAGGACCATATGGGATGCCGGGATCGAACCTGGGTCGGCCGCATGCTAGGCAAACTCCCTACCTGCTGGACTATCGCTCCAGCACCGCAAACTACATTTAATGTAAGCTAATTAGGAGGCAACCAATAACAAAATACAAATACATGATGCCTATTCGGTAACAAGGTGTCAGTAATTTCTTATACAAGGGCTAAATCCCTCCATGGTGAGATTAAAAAACTCTACACTAACTTTCTTCTAAGGAAAAAATTTCTTGATTTTTTTTTTTCTCTTTGGTTCACACCCAGCAATGCTCAGGGGTTAACGCTCAGGAATTACTCCTGGCACTATGTGGGGGACCATGGGATGCCGCAGATCAAACCCGGGTCAGCTGCATGCAAGGCAAACACCCTAGCCGCTGGACTATCGCTCAGGCCCCTTCTTGATCATTTTTAGCAAATTATTTATAACAAGCAATGGTTCATCTAGGGTGATAAATGGTAATGAATCAAGCACTTCATAAATATATCACTTGGACCACTTGTCTTCCCACTGGTCATCAATTTGCTCAAGTGGGCACCAGTAACGTCTCCATTCGTCCCTGTTGCGTGCTAGTGTAGCCCAAGGACGTCTGCTTGCTACAGGAACATGAAGAGCCTCTAATCATTCATTCAGGTAATGGAATGAGGTCCATCATTGTTACTGTTCTTGGCATATTGAATATTCAATATTCAATAACAAGCAATATAGAATAAATTACCAAGTGTCTGCTTTCGGGGCAGGCTTAATGGGTAGCTGAGAAAATTGGAAATAATGGTGGTGGGAAGGTCCAATGGTGGTGTGATTGGTGTTGGAATACTGAATATCTGTAGTAAATTATCACAAGCAACTTTGTTAAATAAAATTAAAAAAAAAAAACTTCCAGGGTGCCAGAACAACAGTTCTGGATAGGTGGATAGGGCACTTGCCTTGCGTATAGCTGACCTATGTTTAATCCCCAGTCACATATCGTCCCTGAGCCCACCAGGAATTATACTTGGAGTGCAGAGCCAGGAGTAAGTTCTGAGCATTACCCAATGCGGCACCCAAAACAAAAACAAAATCCTCCCAGGGACCAAACACGGTCCAGGAGGTAAGGCACTTCCCTGCATGCGGTCATCCCTGGCTCAATCCCCAGCCCTGCGTGGTCCCCAGAGTTCTCCTGGGGTAGCCCCCAAGCACAGAGCCAGGAGTAGCCTGCAGATAACCCCTGGTGTGCCCCCCCACATCCTTCCAAGTAGTCTTATCCCTCACCCTGGGGCCTTGTGAGGCCCCTGCTGCAATGGCTGCCCAGGTTCCATCCATGCTCTGTCCTGGGTGCCCCAGCTCCAGGAGCCTCAGCTTTCGCCTGAGGCCCGTGACTGCGCAGGTGGGACCGTGCTGCTCTCCCACGCAGTGCGGAGGTGACTGGCAGGTGGGACCGTGCTGCTCTCTCCACACAGTGCGGGAGGTGACTGCATTCAGAGCTTCCCTCTCATCTGGTGGCCTTGCAAAGTCCAGGGACTGTCCCTGAGAGCTCGGAGGCTCCACGCAGGTGGACATGGCACCACTCTAGGGGAGCTCAGTGTGCGGGGTGGGGCAGTCTGTGGGCTGCTGTGTTCTAGTTTCGAGGTGTTTTTTGTGTTTTGTTTTTGGGCCCACCAGTGTTGCTCAGGGCTTATTCCTGGCTTTACACATAGGAATTACTCCTGGCAGCATTTGTGGGACACTGGGAATTGAACTGGGACCTATCTGCTGTGCTATCTCTCCGGCCCCGTGCAGGGTGGTTCTGCAGGAATAAAGTCAGTCCCCTACCTGCCCTCTGGTCTTACCACTCACCCCAGTGGCTGTTCACCCAAAGTAAGACAGCTCTGATGTTTCTCCCTAGCCAAGCCCACCCGGTATCTGAACCGTCTCCCCACTGGTTCTCACGGGCCCAGAAGGCACATGATGGCCACACTGCAGCCTGGCACTGCTTCTTCAGCAAAGCAAAGTACCTGGCCACTGGTTCTCCGATTTCCGGGAACACCAGTCTCATCCTCAATGCCCGGTGGGGCTGGTCGCTTCCCTGCCTGCCTAGAGGAGGCAGGTACCTAATGTACACCAAACTCGGCATGAATGCGTGTTTCCCCAACACTGGCAAGCCCGTAGTCACCTCTCCACCTACATATTGTTGGCCTCTCTCTCCACAGCCAGATCGGCAGACACAGTCGCCTGCTGTTTGACGATGAAATCCATCCTCTGGCGGCAAGCACCCAGCTCCCTTCTGAAAGTTGAAACCAGAGTTGAGATCAGCAGTTTCCTGAGTCCAGGCTCTTGCTTCTGAACACCAGAACCAGAGTTTAGATCAACTTCCCTGAAGTCCAAGGCAGTCACTCTCCCCTCTCCTGCCCCACCAGTCCAAAAGACGACAGTGGGATTAAGGGACCCGGCAGGGATTCAGGATTTTTCTAGTACAATCCAGCACAGCGCAGGGTATCCTGATGCTTTCTGAAACCCTATCGGGGGTAGGTAAATAGGTGACATCAGCCTAAAGGGCACCCACTGCCTTGGTGCTGAGCCCCAGGAGCAGAGTTAACGCGGATCTGCACACAGGAAGGACAGGCACAGGGACCCCATTGGCCGTGCCGGGTGCAGCTCCTTAGTATCTCAACTACATTTGGGAACCTCGGTGGGATTCTTCAGAACAGTTAAGTGACTTTCACTCAACTAAACACCACAGACAAAACTCAAGCACCGACTCTGAAGGGCCTTGGAAGATGAACCACAGCACGAGCGGCTTCCCAATGGTAAGGGGACACATTCTGGGCCTTGTGAGCCAATGAAATGAGCTGGGATCAAGCAGAAGAGTGTTGGATGTTTTAGGAAACACTGAAGCATTTAGATAAAATACTTGTTTGTCAGAAATAGGGGCCACACCTGAGGAGCTGGGGGCAGGTATTCGATGCCAGGGCTTGACTAGAGATCTCACATCTGCTAGACATGTGCTCTACTACTGAGCCCACCTGGGCCCACACCAAAGTGCTTCAGAGTAAAGTATCATGATGTCTGAAATTTTATTTCAAAGAAATCACCAATAAAAATCATAGGGGGTGGGGGTGGAGTGATAGTACAGTAGGGAGGGCATTTGCCTTGCACGTAGCCAACCCGTGTTCAAACCCTGGCATCCCATATGATCACCCAAGTACCGTCAAGAGTAATTCCTGAATGCAGAGCCAGGAGTAAGCCCTGGGCAGTGCCAGGTGGGACCCAAAAAAGAAAAAATCATAGGGGTAAGACATCATCATAAATGTAGTGAGGAAGAAATGAAAGGAGTCAGTTGTTCCCACCGTCTGAGTCTGAAGTTTCAATCCTTCACTGACATCAGGGAGTGGTGAATATCCTGAGCGTTGGTGCTTCTGTGCCCACCACACTGTGACCAAGGTTGGAGAGCAAAGGGGCAACGCTGCCTGACCAGAGCACATCTCTCCTATAGAGATGGGGTTCAGCCCCCTAGGAGGCAGTTCTTTGCACGATTTAGGCAAAGAGCCCAGAAGGCAGGAGGAAACCTGTCCTTCCAACTGAAGGGTGGTGGGCTGTGGGGGGCAGCTCTCACCTAGGTGGGCTGGCCCACCTCTGTTTTTTGTTTGGTTTGGGAGACACATCTTGTGATGCTCCAGGGTTGTCTCTAGCACCGCTGGGGGACCAGGCAGCGGCAAGTATTGAAGCCAGGTCCAAGAAGCACACATAGCTGCATTCTCGCCCTCACCTCACCGTCTGAACGGAAAGGTCTCTCTCCTCGCCCTCACCTCACATGAATGGAAAGGTCTCTCTCCTCGCCCTCACCTCATCTTCTGAATGGAAAGGTCTCTCTCCTCGCCCTCACCTCACCTGAATGGAAAGGTCTCTCTCCTCGCCCTCACCTCACCTGAACGGAAAGGTCTCTCTCCTCGCCTCCCACCTCACCTGAACGGAAAGGTCTCTCTCCTCGCCCTCACCTCACCTGAATGGAAAGGTCTCTCTCCTGGCCCCTCACCTCACCTGAATGGAAAGGTCTCTCTCCTGGCCCTCACCTCACCTGAATGGAAAGGCCTCTCTCCTCGCCCCTCACCTCACCTGAATGGAAAGGTCTCTCTCCTCGCCCTCACCTCACCTTCTGAACGGAAAGGTCTCTCTCCTCGCCCTCACCTCACCTGAACGGAAAGGTCTCTCTCCTCGCCCTCACCTCACCTTCTGAACAGAAAGGTCTCTCTCCTCGCCCTCACCTCACCTTCTGAACGGAAAGGTCTCTCTCCTCGCCCTCACCTCTACCTTCTGAACGGAAAGGTCTCTCTCCTCGCCCCTCACCTCATCTTTTGAATGGAAAGGTCTCTCTCCTCGCCCTCACCTCACCTGAATGGAAAGGTCTCTCTCCTTGCCCTCACCTCACCTTCTGAACGGAAAGGTCTCTCTCCCTCGCCCTCACCTCACCTGAACGGAAAGGTCTCTCTCCTCGCCCTCACCTCACCTTCTGAACGGAAAGGTCTCTCTCCTCGCCCTCACCTCACCTGAATGGAAAGGTCTCTCTCCTCGCCCTCACCTCACCTTCTGAACGGAAAGGTCTCTCTCCTCGCCCTCACCTCACCTTCTGAACGGAAAGGTCTCTCCTCGCCCTCACTCTCACCTGAACGGAAAGGTCTCTCTCCTCGCCCTCACCTCACCTTCTGAACGGAAAGGTCTCTCTCCCTCGCCCTCACCTCACCTTCTGAACGGAAAGGTCTCTCTCCTCGCCCTCACCTCACCTTCTGAACGGAAAGGTCTCTCTCCTCGCCCTCACCTCATCTTCTGAATGGAAAGGTCTTTCTTCTCGTACAGCATATCTAGGACGTGCAAGTCCTTTCTCAGCCGCAGCTCCCGGACTTTGGCCTGGATGTCTTTTTTTCTTCTTCCCTTTACCCACAGCAGCATTCTGCTCTTTCTGTGAACTTAACCAAGAGAGGACACAAGCTGTGGCAAACATGTCCTGTAGTCTGTCCACAAGCCAGCTTCCCCAGCTGGGATAGAAGCTGAGGTTTGGGGTAGGGTGGGCAGTGTCTACCCAGACCAGTTACCAGTAGCCTGCGGCAGTATTCTCTGCAGCTTTGGGAGAAGACTCAGCCTCCAACACTGTAGAGTCTAGTGCGCTCTTTCTAGAAACAAGCAAGAGTCAGAAAACAAAGAGCAGTTCTAAACATTGGAAACTGAATTCAATGATAATCCCTGACAAGCTCAGACTTTATGGGCAATGCTGGCAATAGTACCGAGGGCAAAGGTTCAACATGGTCTGGGACCCAAGACCCAGAGGGCTCTGTGACTCTTTCAGGGTCTGCAAATTCAAGGCTATTTTCACAATAACCAAAAAATCCCCACATTTTTCATTTGATGAAGTACAGTTTTCAGAGCCTACATGATAGGTGCTTGCAACAGACTGAGCCTAGGGTTGAGAGTCCAACCTCTCCTTAAACTACATTCTTCTTCACAGACACTAGGCTTGACCATCTTTTTTGTTTCATAGGGGTTTGGGAGTCACACCCAGTGCTGCTCAGGGTTTATTCCTCTGTGCTAGGGAACATTGCTGGACCATATGGGATGCTGGGGATTGAACCCAAAACTGCAAGGCTAGTGCCCTACCAGCTACCAGGGTGATTTTGCTTTGGCTCTACCTTTCCTTCTTTCTCTTTTCTCCCTTCCCCTTCCTCCTCTTCCTCTTCCTCCTCCTTCTCCTCTTCTTCTGTTGCTATTTTGGGGGCACACCCAGCTGCACTCAGGGCTTACTCAATCCTTGCCATGCTCAAGATCCATATGTGATATCAAGGATGGAACCTGGATTGACCACATGCCTTTCCTGCCGCCAGATCCGAGTCACAATTTTATGGAGACAGTGGCTGGGATCTAACCCAGGGTCCCACAGATGTGAGGCAGGTGCTCTTCTATGAGCCAAATCACTGGTCCTTCACTTCTTTGTTTTTATTTGGGGGGGTCACACCCGGCAATGCTCAGGGGTTACTCCTGGCTCTACACTCAGGAATTACTCCTGGTGGTGCTCAGGGGACCATATGGGATGCTGGAGATCTAACCCAAGTTAGCAGCATGCAAGGCAAATGCCCTACCCGCTGTGCTCTTGCTCCGGCCCCTGGTCCCTCACTTCTAATTTTAAAACAACAAACACTGAAATACATAGTCTATAACAGCCTTGCGTCTTCAGTCATTTTGAAGACTATAAGGGGGGTTGTATAATTTAATAAAGTTTGAGGATTACTATCTTAGAGAATGACTGTGACTTTTGGCAAAACAAAACATATAGAACTATTGGTTTTATCTTCATTCCCGTGTTGAACCTTTGTAGCTGGAAAGGAACCAATTCACAGACCCAGGAGAGTGTAGAGGGGAGGCGGAACCAATTCACAGACCCAGGAGAGCGTAGAGGGGAGGCAGTGGTGAGAGGAGGCTTAGCAGTGGACAGCAGCAGCTGACGTGGCACACCACACTCCAAAAGAGGTGGCTGAAGGACCACAGCACCCGGTATTTTGGTGGGGGGAGAACATCAGGCTGCTCTCAGGCTCACTCCTGGCTCTGTGCTCAGGGCTCACTTCAGGTGGGTTGTATGTGTGTGTGTGGGGGGGCATGAAGTGCTGGGGATCAAAACCAGGTCTTCCATGTGCAAGGCAAGTGTCCTGAACAATCTCTCTGTCCTCAGAATCTGACATTCTGACGGAATGTTCTCTTGGCGCCCAGCACATCTTAGAAAATTTTGGATCATCATTTTTTTTTAATCTAAAAGCTTCCAGGCAAAGAAAACAAAAATAGGTCATATTCAAAGGACTGGGATAAAAATGGCATCAGATTTTTAAATAGATGTTAGAAACTAAAGAACTATGGTCTGCCACTTTCAAATTTTTTTTCTTTCAACTGAAAACAGAACAACTTAAGCTCCCTTTCTGGGGAATGGAAATGAGCTAAAAAGATAAAGTCTCCCTGAAGAAAGGAGACTTGAGGACAACTCGGAAGGGCTGGTGCCCCTTGGTGCTGAGGCAGCCCCAGGGAAAAGAGCTTCATTACCATCTTCCACAAGAGGGACAGTGGCCAAAAAGCCCCTCCTCGGGAAAGGGAGAGGCGTCCTCTTCCATGTTGGAAAGCAGAAACTGGCTGTAAAAAAAGATGAACAAAATCAGAGGCTGAAACAAAACCAGGGCCAGGGAGATGGGTTGAGCACTTGTCTTGTATGGCATGTGGCTGACCTGGGTTTGATTCCCAGGCTCCCATATAGTTCTCTGAGCCCTGCCAGGAGTAATTCCTGAATGCAGAAGCAGGAGTAACCCCTGAGCATTGTTGGTGTAGGCCCCCAAACAAACAAAAAATCTGGGGCCTAAAATGACAGTACGTGGGTAAGGGCATTTGACTTGCATGTGGTCAACCCAGTCTGATCCCTGGCATCCCATATGGTACTCTGAGCACTGCAAGGAGACACACAAAAGTGTATATATTCAATCCAGTGCTGGGAAAACAACTGACAGGGATAGAAACCAGTGTTTTGAGTAGTAGAGAATGGGGTGAGAAACAGAGGGCCCAAGAAATTGTAGTAGTGGAAAGACTTTATACCTTATTTTTTTTGGGGGGTGATGGTCACACCTGGCAATGTTCAGAAGTTACTCATGGCTCAGTACTCAGGAATTACTCCTGGAGATGCTTGGGGGACCATATGGGATGCTGGGGATCAAACCCAGGTCAGGCAAATGCCCTGCCTACTATACTGTTGTTCCAGCCCCTTTATACCTTGCTTTGGGTGGCAGTTACACAGAAAGGGCAACTGTCAAAACTCATCCAAGGGGGGCCGGCGCGATAGTCCAGTGGATAGGGCATTTGCCTTGCATGCAGCCGACCTGGGTTCGATCCCTGGTATCCCATATGGTCCCCCCACTCAGTGCCAGGAGTGATTCCTGAGTGCAGAGCCAGGAGTAACCCCCGAGCATCACTGGGTGTGACCCAAAAAGCAAAAATAAAAAACCACTTCATCCAAGGGCCAGAGCAATAACACAGCAGGTTGAGTACTTGCCTTGTATAGTCAGCCCAGGTTCAATTATTTTTCCGTTTTTTTTTTTTTTTTTTTGTGTGTGTGTGTGTGTCACACCCAGCAATGCTCAGGGGTTACTCCTGGCTCTGCACTCAGGATTTTTGTGTCACACCCAGCAATGCTCAGGGGTTACTCCTGGCTCTGCACTCAGGATTTACTCCTGGTGGTGGTCAGGGTTAATGGTCATATGGGATGTGGGTTGGGAGACGTGGCAGGCAGTCCACGGAGCAGGGGCCGCTCCTGGACAGCCACTGGGGCACCGGACTCGCCTGGCCACCACCCCAGGCCTTGCCCTTCAGTGAATTCTTTGAGCTGGGGAAAAATCCACAAGAGCTCCGGTGACCGCAGGACGCAGGACTGTTGGTGGTGGTGTGTCTGCATGAGGTCCCTAGAATAAAGCTGTTGTATTCATAGCTGTATCCCGGAAGAGAGACCACCCACATCAGACTCACAGCTCCTCTGCAACTCTGGAAGAGATCCAGACCCATCCACTCCAGACCCACAGCTGCGCTGCTTGGCTGGCCCCAAGTGGAAGCAACCCATGGAACTGACCTCCCGGTAAGGGGCTCAGCCAGCCCCTGGCCGAGTCCAACATTGCTCCAATGGTTCACTAACTCGTGCAGGGGAGAGACCACGCTTGCCGGACTTGGAGGCGGAGATTTTGGTTCCACCATTTCCTCCACTTCCATGCCAGCTACCCCAGAAGAGAGACCCACCCATGCCAGACGCACAGCTCCATTGGCGCGCGGATGCAAAGTAGCCGCTGATATTCTTAGATAATACTGATTTTATTTTATTTTATTTTATTTTATTTTTGCTTTTTGGGTCACACCCGGCGATGCTCAGGGGTTTCTCCTGGCTCTGCACTCAGGAATTACTCCTGGCGGTGCTCGGGGACCATATGGGATGCCGGGATCGAACCCGAGCCGGCATGGGCCGGCCGCGATGCAAGGCAAGCGCCCTACCCGCTGGGCTATCGCTCCGGCCCCCGATAATACTGATTTTAGGATAAGGTCCTTCCCAGGATCTTTCACATTTATACACTGTATACAGTCGTAGACATGTTCTAACTGATACCCATCATCCCAATAAGCCTAGCAAGAAGCCAGAGCAACCCACACATGGTGGGTCATGTGGTCAGTCATTCTCAACATCCAGACTCCATAGTTCCTCAGAGCTCCATCCAAGAGAAAACCTCATCTTTCCCTTTAAGTTTCGTCAGTAAATGCTCAAGATGAGAGCCTTCTACTGAGAGTATGCCACCTACACAGCAGAGCCTGGCAAGCTACCCATGTTTTATTTGTTATGCCAAAAACTAGTAACAATTGCTTTTTCTGTCCCTGGAGCAAGCAGGTACCCTTGGGATACACTTGTGACAGGACGTATGGAGATGTTACTGGTACCCACTCGAGCAAATCAATGAACAACGGGAAGACAGTGATACAGTGATGGGATGCTGAGGATTGAACCCCTGTTGACCACGCACAAGGCAAACGCCCTACCCACTATGATACCACTCTGGCCCCCAGGTTCGATCTTTGACACCCCATACAGTTACGATACCCATAGGAGTGATCACTAAGTGCAGAGCCAGCCAGGAATAAGTCCTAAGTATCACTGGGAGTGGCCCAAAACCAAAACAGAAAATTTAAAAAAGATGGGAAAAATAGAGAAGGAAAGAAGGGAGGGAGGGAGGGAGTGAGGGAATGAGGGAGGAAGCTAAAAAAGGGGTTAGAGGTGTAGCTCAATGTTAAAGTCATGTCTGGAATGCGTGAGACCTGGGTTGTCTACAAAAACAAGAAAGAAAGAAAGAAAGAAAGAAAGAAAGAAAGAAAGAAAGAAAGAAAGAAAGAAAGAAAGAAAGGAAGGAAGGAAGGAAGGAAGGAAGGAAGGAAGGAAGGAAGGAAGGAAGGAAGGAAGGAAGGAAGGAAGGAAGGAAGGGAGAAAGAGAAAGAGAAAGAAAGAGAGAAAGAAGGAAGGAGAAAGGAAGGAAGGAAGGAAGGAAGGAAGGGAGAAAGAGAAAGAGAAAGAGAAAGAGAGAAAGAAGGAAGGAAGGAGAAAGAAAGAAAGAAAAAAAGAAAGAAAGGAAGGAAGGAAGAAAGAGAGAAAGAAAGAAAGAAAGAAAGAAAGAAAGAAAGAAAGAAAGAAAGAAAGAAAGAAAGAAAGAAAGAAAGAAAGAAAGAAAGAAAGAAAGAAAGAGAGAGAGAGAGAGAGAAAGAGAAAGAGAAAGAAAGAAAGAAGGAAGGAAGGAAGGAGAAAGAAAGAAAGAAAGAAAGAAAGAAAGAAAGAAAGAAAGAAAGAAAGAAAGAAAGAAAGAAAGAAAGAAAGAAAGAAAGAAAGAAAGAAAAGAAAGAAAGGAAGGAAGAGAGAAAGAGAGAGAGAGAGAAAGAAAGGAAGGAAGGAAGGAGGGAAGGAAGAGAGAGAAAGAGAGAGAGAAAGAGGGAAGGAAGGAAGGAAGGAAGGAAGGAAGGAAGGAAGGAAGGAAGGAAGGAAGGAAGGAAGGAAGGAAGGAAGGAAGGAAGGAAGGAAGGAAGGAAGGAAGGAAGGAAGGAAGGAAGGAAGGAAGGAAG